>NNCF01126870.1:437900-491858 GCA_002313205.1 Laupala kohalensis | reverse complement strand
GTCTTATATTTACGAAAATAATTATGGAATTCGGGTGGTTGGTTATAGCGTTTTGAAAGATAATATAAACGGCGTTTGTTTTCTGAAGAAATCCTTATCCCTTGGGTGATCCATTATTGTATTTCTTTGTGTTAATTAACTTGCGTTTTATGGGAGAGCTAGAGTTGTAATGTTTTAGGAATATTGAGATAAATACATCGAATTTGCCGTAGGTGTTTTGGCAAATGTAAACATCTTTCCATGTTTCTTCACGCAAATAATTTATAAATATGGATTTATTTATGTCATTAAACTCTCTTGTAAATTTGTAAAGGATTTTAAGTGGTTTTAGTTTATTATTAATAGTCAATACTTGAGCAAGGTGATCACTGTATCCGGCGATAAACACTTCAGAGAGATACGAGATTCCATTGTTGACTATAATTTGATCTAGCAATGTTTGAGATGAGCCGGAGAGGCGAGTGGGGTCGTTTATCGTAGTAATAAGGTTGAAGGAGTCGATAAGATTCTTGAATCGATTAACTGGTGAATGTGCAGAGTCGGATGTGCTCAAGAAATTGATATTGAAATCACCACATATAACGATAGATTTAGTAGATTTGTGTGTGATATGTTTTAAAACAATTTCGAAGTTCCTAAAAAATTAGTTTATTGTCCTTCACGTGGTCATACGCAGTCTGTACTGTTTTTTGACAATAAATTTATTATGTCAAGATCTGATTGAAGAGGTATATAAATACACAAAACAACAATACCGGTGTCAGTCAGATTACTCTACCTAAATTACTCTACCATTGAAATACTCTACCTAAATGAAATGTAACGTTCTGTATGATTCTTCTTTTGTGGGGGGCTTTACGGCTCGTCGACATCGAGATCATTGGAGCCCTAAAATCTTGTACAGGTAGGGAAAATGCAGTTACGCACTTGGGAGAGCCAACATGACTCTCCCCGCGTGTGAGACTAGCCGAATAACTCAACCATACCCACTAAATACCCTCCTGAATTACAACATACCAAAACATATTTCGAAACATACATCAAAACATTGAGGACAAAAAAAGAGGAAAATGAAAGATACCCTAGCCCTAATAGCGTCGGGATCGAAAAGAAGAAGAGGTGACCAAGGAAGGTCGCCTGTATGATTATATGAACATTTACTTTTATTTAGCAAGACTACTTTATTGACTAAAATAATATCAGATACTACTTTCCCCCATCTGCTGGTTGTAGACAAATTTCACGGTTTCATGTTCAGCATTAACAATGTGAACCAAACATCAGAAATTATAAATAGTATATGATAATACATAACGGAGCATTACCAGCACGGTGAGACGCGTCAGAGCTACCGTATGTTAGGACAAGTAGTTAAGGAACATCCTTTTCAAGTAAATGAATCAAGTGAGCTTCGTTTCTCGATGTACTTTTGAAATGCTGCTGTCTCGGAGACGAAAAGGTAAAATATGAAACAATGAGAAATCATCAACACATCTTTTAATGCTCTGAAGGTCTACACGTCATTTGTGTAATTTGCTCAATTCAGAAGCGCACAAAAGGAATGCAAATTCTCTGGAACAATTGAGTGTTAATATGTGCTAGGAAAATTGAATCTAGCTAATATTCTGTATGAAAATACGAATGTTTACTTTTATAAAACAAAACTATTTTATTTACCTGAATAATACGGCAGATATTACTTTCCCCGTACATTCTAGTTGTAGGCATTTGTTTTCGATTTTTGGCTTTAAACAATGTAAACAGGGTATCAGAACAATTATCAATATTACGTAACTCTTTTGAATGTGTCATGAGTATTTCACATGATATTATACAATGGAGCATTACAAAACATGCGTACAAATATTGTTTATTTTTTACCAGATGCTTTCATTTGTCAGGACTAGAGGATCAAATTTCATCCTTTTCAAATGTTTCGTAGCGTCTTTTCTTGATGTAATTTTTAAATGTTTTTTCGGAGAGGATATGGGCAAGATGAAAGAATAGAAAACCACAAACATATTTTAATGCTCTAACGTACAATACTTCATTTGTGTGATTTGCTCCGTTCGGTATCTCAGAAAAGGAAAAAGGTAATAATTAGGGGACACGCGTATTAAAGTGTATGATGATGACATGAAACGTGTCGGCAGGTTCATCGCCTCCCACCATTGACATTGGACTCCATCTTCGGAGTCTTACTTTGGAGCTCCCATGAGCAAGCACGTGAAGGAGATATCGTGGACGAGTTTTCCCCTTTATCGGAGTCAGACGACAGCGATGACACTGATATGGACTTGTTCAGTGAGTCAGTGAGCAGTTCATCTGACGTTTCCGAGGATGAACTAAACGATGATGAATCTGGCGTTCAGTCACATTCGTCGTCGAGTAGCGAAAAGGTAAAGAAGAATATCTTCTATTATTTTATATTCTTACTTGTTCCCCCTTAAACATCCTCCTTGTCCCCAGCAGAAAAAGAAGAAGAAAAAGAAGAGGAAGTCAGAGAGTGAAGATTTCATGATTTCAGGAGGAGAGCAGAGAAACAGTAAGAAAAAGGTGAGCCAAAAACGAATGTCTTAACCTGTGATTCACAAACTTAATAGAACAGGAAATACTTGCAAATAAGTGCAAAATTTTCTTTTTTCCACGCGGTCATATATCACCAATATTAATTATTAAAACATTTAGATACAGATCATGCCGGTTTTTTTATTTACACACTTTTATTATTATTTTTAACATTCCACTCACCTCCATAACGCATTATCACATGTCTCTCACACAATCCCCTCCCAATAAATAATTAAGAAACGCGTATCCAACCCTTCTCCCCACTCCCTATATGAAAAGATTTTCCTTTCTAGAAAAGGTTGAGATAACGTTTGATTCAATGACTTAATTCCTCATTACTATGATATGAATTACCTTTGCGACCCCCTAACTAATCCTCGAATTCTGGGAGCGCAACTGTCATAGCGTGAGTCTGAAATGAAAAATTATTCTAATGAAAAGGTTAGTTTGCAAAAAAAAAATATTAACACTGACAATCTCACCAACAAACTCAACATTAACACCGACATTTCACGAAAGTATATTCAAGAACGTAAATGGTATTTTGAGATTAGAAGAGACCTAACGGTTAAGTATTTAATTATATCTCCCAGACTAATTTTTTAATGCGGTCAAATATTCTTTCAGATGTCTGGTAAGGCAAATATTATTCAATAAATAAATTCTTCCTCAAATTTATTCTAGTTCCTTCGTGATGTTGACGTATATATCGTTGTTCGTGATACTTAACAGATCTGGATCTTCTTTCCATTAGAATGTTCAAATATCACAAAAATTCGTCAATTTCTTCATTATTAAAAAAATATTAGGTCGTATTGCAGAATATCCTCTGGAGTGCACTGATCCAAAAACTTTTTTATGCCTAGAAGTAGATGAAGAACCAGATATGACGAGTTTCTTCAAAGTGGGCGAAACTGCGAAAAAAAGGAAAAACTTTCGGAAAAAGTTGTTTCACTAAATATATAACATTTAAGTTGCATTTTCTAAGAACAACAATCACTTTTTATAGATAACCTCAAGTAAATTTAATTATTATCTTAAAAATCTCATTATATCAGCTAAATTAACATTATATCCATTGTCCAGCTAAGATCACGCATGGGACAAAGGATTTGATTGGGTACGTAAAGAAAAGAAATTTTATTCCAAACGAACAAAATCTATTAAACATTATACATTTCAACGCAGCCGTTAATATTTTTAATTTATTTTTTCACGAGTAGTAAATATTATGTATCTGTGCCTTCTATAGAACGGGCCATTCCATGTAAAATCAACACATTTTTAATAGATTTTTTTACATGTCCATCCCAGATTTTCATAAAATTTTGTATGGTGGTAGCCATCATATAGATTAAGAAAAATACCAAATATTGTTGTAAAATTTCAACCCGTTTGGAAGTTACAACAATGTAAAGTTTAAAGAAAACGGCTCTACACAAAACTTTTGAGTTGTTCTGGAAGCTCTCCTAATTGAGATAGAGCTGGTAGATGTGTCATTTTACAGACTATTTAATGATCTTTACAATGACATGCTATATGACCTAGGTCAAGGAGGAAAAGATTAACAAGTTCAAAATCAAACTATTTTGAATTTCTCAAAATGCGCATTTTTGAAAATTTTCAAATTAATTCTTAAAATAGTTTTATAAATAAATTTAATGTCAAAAAAGCAGTACAAACTGCGTATGACCACGTGAAGGACAATAAACTAATTTACACTCCGGAAGCAAGCAATCCTTGTTAATAATCTGGTATAATGTGGGATGAAAATGGGTTCAGTGTTAAAACAATAAAAGAATATTGGTTTCTTGACTTGTATCACGTTAGGAATTAGAATTTTTCTCTTAATTCTTACCATGCACTGTTATTATGATAAATATTGCTCCAGTATGATAATGTAATGTATATAATGTCAGATTTTGATATAATTATGGGAAGTTGAAAGTAGTGTAGTGCTACTGATGTAATGTGTTCTCTATATACAATGAATGTAGAGTAAGTATACATAATAAATATTACGCACAGTGAGCAGATACTCAGGTAAACTGACATTGAAACGTATCGCAGGAGAATGGTTTGTAATAATTAAGGAAGCTATAGGATTAAGGAAGGAAATCAAAATAGAAAGTACATATATAACAGAATATAATTTTCATAGACAATTATTTTCCAGGAATTCATCCTAAAAGCATATATCGATAGTATATTCATTCTTAATAGAGATAGTCTGGCTTGTAATAAACACAACGAGGGATGTTGTCCAAATGCCAGAGCCTGAATGGGTGTATCATTCTCCAAAACAGTAAAAGACTAAAATATTTGTGACTTGTGTAGAAAAGAAATAACTTTATTAAGAAAATTAAACACAGGTAATAAATGATGACAAAGGTGAAGACACGACACGATCCCTGAGATAAAAATCCGTACTTCATCTCTTCAAGAAATTGGCGAGCCTCCCATTGACACTAGTAGAAGTAATATAAACAGTACAATACATCTATTAAAAACATTCCTTATGCTCATTATTGTTAACATAATCCTGTAAGAATAAATCTTAGCATTATTCATTACACACTGCATATACGTAGTGAATATTTTTGTCGAATTTTTCACAGAATATTACATTAAAAGCACTACATTACTTTGAACTTCCCATAATTATATCAAAATGAGACTCGGAACGCAGCAAGAAACCTACATTCTTTTATTGTTTTAACACTGAACCCATTTTCATCCCACATTTTCCCAGATGATCAACAAGGATACAAACAATTATAAGAATTAATTTGAAAATTTTCAAAAATGCGCATTTTGAGAAATTAAAAATAGTTTGGTATTGAACTTGTTAATTTCCACCACCCCCCTTGACCTATGTCATATAGCATATCATTGTAAAGACCATAAACAATCTGTAAAATAACATCTCTACCAGCTCTCTATGTCAAATAGGAGAGCTTCCAGAGCAACTCAAAAGTTTTGTGTAGAACCGTTTTGGAGAGTTTGGTTTAAACTTTATTGTCGTAACTTCCAAACGGGTTGAAATTTCACAACAATACTTGGTACTTATGATGGCTATCTCCCTACAAAATTTTATCAAAATTTGAGATGGTGAGGTTTAGATCCTGTGTTGATTTGACATGAAATGACTCTGAACGAAACTAATTTTTTTTAAATGTGTAAATAAACGACAGAGCTTTTAATTTATATGCCCTTTATTTATAAAAAAATTAAATAGAAAAAAAGAATTGATAAATAAATAAACATTATTGTCAAAAAACGCAGTTACAAACTGCGTATGACCACATGGAGGACAATAAACTAATATTCTTTCTTTTGCTGAAAAAGCATACCCCACCCTAAATATCATAGTTTAACCTGACAAACATTAAATTTGTTATTAAGAATATTTTTGAAAAAGGTTTGTATTATATTTTTGGAAAATATTTTAAAATATTAAGTTATCTGCTGTTCATCTGACATAATTATGCCTTTAGTTTAATTGTTTTGGACAGCTAATATATTTTAATTTCGGGAATCTGTTTTGTTTTCTCATCATTTCTTCTTTCTTCCACTGTTCGTGAGGAAACCGATTTCTTCCTGCAGATACCCGAGCTTGGGATGAACCTGTTTGTTTAATTTAAAATCTGTTCAAGGAAGTACAGAACTATGAGAACTCCGGCCAGGTGAAAATGGCTGGGGGGATGGAACTCGTGCACAACACCTTCTTTGAACCGAGGCGCAAGCGCGCCGCCGTCATCGAGCTAACCCTTTACGACGCCTTCGTTAAAGTGAGCATCGTTCAAAGGAGGGGGTCCCATGTTCATGTCCCAACCCTTCACCTACCTCACCAGTAGGTACACGGAAGTGCTTACTCAAGTTACAATAAAGCAAACTTTTTTTTGAAGATTGCGAGGCAAAGTGCGGCGATATCGAAAGATCCGGAGTTATCAGAAGATACGATGGCTTTGCTGCATGCCATTGTGTCCGGTGCCAATACAGGTCGACTGCGCAACATACTGCGCGCCGCAGATGCTCTGGGTTCCCAGAGCTTGAGCTGCGCAGTGCTGCGTCTTATGGGTCGTGCTATGGGAAAGGACGACTCTGTAAATCTCAAGGTAAAGCTGACTCTCTTCCAAAAACATACACCTCTCGTACAAATGTCACCTATTAACTTGACTCACTGGGAAAAACCATGTCTCACTGGATAGAATTAACTTTGTTCTGTCTACTGAGACGTGTTTTGTCTCGCGCAGCCAAGTATATGTAGACATTGGCCACAGAAACCTACACCAGCAAACCTTGCCTTATTCTTTTTACGAGAAACGAATAAAACACTTTTGTTCACAAACACACCTTCCTTTTTGAAAATTTATTTTATAGAATAGAAGTCGTGTTTAATGTTCCACAACACGATTTCATACGCCATATTAACACCACGTCCAGTAGAAATCTGCCGAAATAAAAAAATATTGAATTTTACGTGTCAATAAAAATTAGTACATGATCACTGCGCACTCTCAGTGCAGTATTAAAAACACCTAGGAGGATGTGCGAATTAAGATAATTTTTTACAAATAAGTATAACTTAACAGTAAAAATTAAATACAAAACGCTCATTTCATCTTCCCAAGAACACGAGCAATGTGTCCGTTGTATAAATTCGGCACTCTTTAATATTCCCACTTGTAATTTAATTTCTAATGGGCCTCTTTGTCTGAGTCCGGTGTCTTTCTCGTACTCGACTGTTAAACAGTATAATAATAATAATAAAATGACTTTATTCCGTGGCGAAGCTCAGGTCGTCAGGTCTGCTCTTCCGTCTGACCACTATTTGCATACATACAATACATACAACTTACATATACATTAATATAAAAAATAAAACATTCATACAACATAAAACATACATACATGAATAACTTTAACTAAAATTGGAGGATATATTCTACAGTATTGGATACTTAAGTATTTGATGTAGCATTTGATAATATTGGATACTTTGTAACAATTTTGTTCACATAAAGTTTAACATTTTCAACTCCTTTCAGATGATCCAGTTATGCTCATGATAAGTTTCTATAGGTATGATTTATTTGTTCAACAATATATGTAGATATATTTTTATCGAGTGCGCTGAATGGTTAGATAGAATAGGACACACCGAATATACGCTTGGAGGTTTTTCACTGTTTAGTTGTGCTATAAATGGCTTTACCCAAATCTGAGATAGTCCTTGTAAGAAGTCCAAAAATATCTTTTCTCGCAGTCTGCAATGAGACAGTTGCCTGAGGACTCCAGTAAATTCTTTTCTTGGAACCTGGACGTTAGTAACCCAGCTGCTTTCTTGAACAGACTCAAATATTGATCTAAATTATTCAATTCCAGTCGATTCAACTACTGATATCGCGATGTCAAGAGAAAATCTATATTCCAAGAATAATTAAACGTATACAAGATTAGAATTTCATATCACTAAAATGGTTTCATTGGTCTGGGTTTGCATTTACTGAGTGAATACTACTCATGCCATTTCTACAACATATACAACCATTACACCACAATATAGAATACTATCATACCCAGTACAGCTTTTTAGGGAAAAAAGAATTGTTTCAAATTCCATGATAACTATGCAGGAAAAATTCGAAATCAGTACCAAAACATAGAAACAGTCTAACATCCTAAGCAACAAAAACTGAGACATTTGTTCCCTTATGTTATCAAGTGTCTTACCGAAAGTGTTTTATCATTATTCCCGCGTCATTTCCTAATCTCCGTAAATGAGACAAAGTCAAAAAAAGAAATTTTCTGTAGATAAAGAGATTGAGATAATTTTTGCGCAATGTTCTGGGTAACATAACACCAATGGGAAAAAAGAATTGGCCAACATTATTGCGTTAAGAATATTTTGAAGGTGGTTTTATTTTGAAAAGTAGTATAAATATTTTTGGAAAATAACTTCCTCAAGCACATAACATTAACAACTACACATGTAGTTAATGTCCAACACGTAGGCTAATGAACTTCCCTGAGACGAAAATCACGTTGATGCTCTAAGGAATTTGATGGCATCGCCTTCTCAGTATCATCCAAACAATTCTGGCCCCGCTATTAAATTAAGAGAATTTTCCTTGCTTGCTTTGAAGAGTAAATTAGTTTATTGTCCTCAACTAGGTCATACGCAGTTATAATCGCTCTTTTGATCATTAATGTATTTATTTAAATTTATTTGTTTATTCATTATCTTTCTTCTAAGTATTTCTGCCTTGTTTTTTTTAGGAAAATATAGGTAAGATCTATGAAGCTTCGTAGTCGCTCAGAGATAATTGATTCAAAGAACGTATACATTTAATGAATTCCATTACGATTATAGTAGAACAATCTGGATCACCAATTCGAATCGATTTGAGGAGAAAATTGGACGTTAAAGGGAAATTAGTTGTGAGCAAGGGGTATTCAGTTGACGTGCACAGTGTCGGACCCATCCTACAGCGGAACGCCTGAACCGATAGAGCTGGCGAATTCTTAGAAATAAGCGTTGACCCCTTACTACTACCGGCTATATTGTATACGCGACCATTGTCAATGGCTCAATGTTGTATGAGTTATAGTGCATGCACATCCCAAGTGATCGATTTGTTGCTTAACTTCAACACTCGTGTTTATTTAGATCGACAGCGGAGATCTAGTGGTCGTGTCTTCGCTACCTCGATACCGTTGATCGGAAGAGCGTGGGTTCAAACCCTGCTGGGCCGAATTTCATGAGGTTTTCAGTTAAGATTCCCTCATTTACTCTAGACAAATGTCGGGTCGGTACCGTAAGTTCCCTGGCAACCCAAAATCTCTCTTTCCCAATTCCCTCACCCAAGTCGCCGTTCGGTGGAAGAGCAGGCCAAATGGCTCCAACCTCGCCAAAAGACGCCAAATAAATAAAATATATAAATTTTGCGTTAGAAAAAATCTGTTTTGGAACAAATAATTTCCGAATATTTGATTATCGGGACCGGGTACGATCCAAATTGACGAGACAATTGGAGTTGTAATGTATGTAGTATGATATGATACCATTATTTTGTGTTGCAGGGTTTGGTGCACTCGCTCACACAAGGCACTTGGCTGCCGTACTATATATGTCATACACGCGGCTGCTTCGAGGATCATTTACGGAAAAGTACAGAATATAAATCATCCTATATGGAGGTAAGAAGAGTTTTCTAGTACATAGTTCCAAAATCTGATCTATAGAACTATAAATTTATTAATTAGTGACTCATAGTCATTAAATTCACAGTTCCAATATTTCTTGTTATATCTCGCAAAAGATTCGTGAGAGTGTCTAGATAAAAGGCTGAATAAATAGGGAATAAATAATGAATAGGGAGCAAAATTTGAATGAGTAAATGGTAACATGAAAACTTATCCAGTCATATTTCATACAATATATGTCGCATAAAAACAAAACAAAAAACTATGCATCTTCAACGGCCTGGTGAAAATTGCCACGAACTGGGACTCGAACCCGGGAATCTTGCTATGGCCGCAGGTGAGCTGTTCACTACAGCACCCGCTTCGACTCCCAAGTCCACATGCAACATCCACCCGGTCTCTTCCGGTAAACATGGGTCACATCCTCATTCACGGGATAAGTGACCACAGAGAGCTCCAATGACGGTTTTCCAATGCTTAATCCCGGTTTTCGCATACCTACGCGTCGAATGCAAATTTTCACTAACAACTTCCGAATACTTACTCGTGGAGGAGTGTTTGCATCATCAATGGTCACGGGGCAATGACGACCAGGTTCGTGTCCCGGTCCGTCGCAATTTTCACCTGGCCGTTGGCGATGCAAACACACCTCCACGAGTAAGTACTTGGAAGTTGTGAGTATAAAAAAAACTGTCAGTGAAAACACCTGCTACAGTACAATTATATATTTTTCACAAAAAACAGGGTTTTCTTAATTTTCTAATTTGATTTTTATTTCATTTTCAAATACCCCGCTTTAAACTAGATAAAAACGCAAGGTAAAAACGTACAGCATTTACATTTGCAAAAATTTAAGAATATATTGAAAAATTTATGATAAAGCCTGCTATATTAGGATTTTTTATTTCAAGCACCTCAACCCTCATTCAGGCCGTTCTTTTTTACCATACTAAAACCAATTCTTATCTGCCACAACGTATTGTTGTTTGTTGCTGCAGACTTGTCAAAGGTCTCGAATTGTACAAATTTTTATTCTCAACAAATCTTATACTGACAATTTTTTTGTATAAATTTCCATTTCTGATATATTTAAAACACAAAATGGAAAGTTTTATTATTATAAGTAACAGCGTTATCGTTAGAGCACTCTGTCAGTATTGTAGCATAAAAGGAAACATCATTTTGAACTAACAAATTTGAAGTTTTAGAAGTTTCCTTGCCAGTTTTAGTGTAAATATTATACTTTTCTTTGTAGAACACAATAGAAATGGGTGAATTTTAGGGCAAAATACGCTTTATTCAATTCCTGATTGCTCGAAAGGAAAGCAACTTCGTTTCACATAACACTTTTTCTTAAAATGTGTTAATCTCTTTCCAATGATAATTTTGAAGAACTCAAGTAATCAAGTAACATCCTTTTCAAATAAATGAGTCAATTAGCTTCTTTCCTTGATGAAACTTCAAAATTCCTAGTAATTTCGGAAAGGAAAAGGTGAAAGATAGAAAGTTGATGGGAAATCATCAACACATCTTTTAATGCTCTAAAGTACAGTACTTCAATGTGATTTGCTACGTCGGGTATACAGAAAAATATCGCAAATTTTCTGGGACCTTTGCGATTTATTTTGTATGATTATTAATGTATTGATATGTTTTTTTTTATTCCACATCTTTAAGCAAAGTCAATGTCGAATAGTCTTGTCTCAGCTCTTTTATTGGATCTCTCTCTTAAATTACTGGGGACGCCCATCTCGAATACATCACATTTTTCAATGCATCCCGCAGCGTACATACTTCAAGGTATAAGCTTCGAAGTCATTGAAGTCGTCTTTCGTACGTATTAGTTTTGTATTTTCTGTCAAGTCGTAGTGTCCTTTCCACTTTTGTTGTCTCGTTTTTCCTCATCGTATAGAGTGCAGTCCAATAATACATGAGTCAATTCTCCATCCCCTTGTCCACACATAGTCATGTCTGTCGTTTTCCCTATTCTTGTCAAGTAATATCCAAAGTTCCCATGTCCTGTCAAAATTTCTAGAGTCCCCTTTTGGGGATGAAACCATTTCCTATTTTTCTGTCGGAATGTTAAGTCTTTGATGTATTTGTACATCTATCGTCCCACTTCCACCTTGTCCCATCGTACCTGCCACGCCCTGACCCGTTCGTCCGACAAATTTCTTTTTATTCTTTTGTCCTCTTTGGTCATCCAATGTCCGTTGATACAAATTTCCCCGCCAGTTCGTCACAATGTCCTATATTTCATTTTCATTATATGGAGGTCAAGTGCCATTATTCCTAGTAATTTTTGCAATGTCTCTGTTGAGTAACAGCCAGTAAGTCTGAGGAGACACATGCGTCGCTCATGTTGTATAATTAATTTGTTAATTAATTAATTATTAATGTTATTAATGTGTATGATATGTTATTATTATTATACTGACCTTGGGGCCTAGATCGGAATTGATGGGATGGTCCCTTGCTTGTTTCCGGAGAGCAACTTAGTTTTTTATCCCCCACGTAGTCATACGCAGTTTGCAACTTCTTTTTTGACAATAACATTTATTTATTATATCAACATAGTGTATGTCACTCACTTCCCTTGTATTGCTGGGTGAACTTTAATCCCAAAATAGGATCGGTGGACTGTTGTTGTTGTTGTCTTGTCCCTCTTGCATACTGGTAGTAATGTCATCCAGAGATCGACCTGAGCTGTTAGGAATTGTTTTATAGTGAGAGAACTTTTCTTGGTATGTGTGCAGTTTTTGTATTTCGAACGGACTAATATGTGAAGGAGGAAGATCGTGGTTGTTTTTTGTATCCTTGTTTCATCGTTCGCAATACGCCAGTAACAATGATGATGATTTGCATCTTAGTACTCCATACGAGCTACCTATTTTAAAATCTTTGTATTTGCTCCTTTTCTCAAATTCTCGGATGGAGATGTTCGCATCATCTAGTACAAAATTATCAATAATTAGACAATTCCTGTTGGCTGTAATATGATAAATTATATCTTCCCTGTTTGCTAGCCTGTCTCACGGTCCGTAACCACTGTCATGTCATACATCATAATAATGTTTCGTGTTTCACCACCTTCATGGTCGTACCAGTTATCTCGTACCGGGACTTCTGTTTCTTCATGTACTACCCAATGGATGTAGCTACTTTACTGTATCGATTGGTAAACTCAGTTGGTGCTCGAACTAGACATCCTGCGACTATTTGACTGCTGTGTTTCTTCTTTTAACCAACACACCTTACATTTGCTCCAAACGTCTCTTTTTAATATTCGGTCCTGCAAATATCATGTCCTTAAAACCTGATCTTGGGCGGCTACTAATAGGCTTCCAGTTTCACCTTTTAATCCTGAGATTTGCATCCAGTTCATTGACCTATATTATTCATTAAATATAGTGCATGGATAGGTTTTAATCTGAAACTAATTTTCTCTTCATTCAGTGGGTTTCTTCAAATATTTTTTAGTTACTCAGATTTGTGGTAAAGTCATTTTATCTTCCTCAGAGTGAAGACTCATATACTCCCATTTGATAGTGTTACTTTATTTGACCAGTGAGTTAGTTTTGACTTTTATCTATTCGTATACTAGTAATATTTCACAAAATCTGTTCTGTTTTTTCTTAATGTACTCTCTTAGGTCTATTACTGTTTTTCTGTGAGCACTTTTCAGCTTCATGAGTCCATAGCCGCCTTGCTCCCTGGGGATATCTAAACGTCAACATCACCCTTAGAATGACCCATACATTGTTAAAAAAATTCTATTTTTTCTGTCGATTTTTTCGACTTATTTTTGCCTCCAATTTATAATTCGAAAACTGTACTGTACGACAGGGTTCGCAAATCTTATATTACCAAAGATTATTCATTTCGATTTTTGTCCTTCATTCTGTTTAGTTAGATTTCATGATTTTTGTCGACTACTAAGTATTTGTGGAACTTTCAAAATCCACTTGCGCGGAACACCATCGAATGCTTCCTTGAAATCAATTCAGCCCAAACTAAATTTGTATTACCTTGCTTTAGCATGTTCGACAATCAAAGTATCTGGTCCTTGCAAAACCCTGGGATGCCTTTCGGCATCCTTTCTGTTCTATGGACGACATTCAAATGAAGATATTCATATTTTTTTCTGATATCAGGTAGATGGATCTCATACATGGTAGGCAAAATTGTTATTGGTCGATAATTTTTTGTATTCTTTGAGTCATCTTTAAAAAAGCAAAAATTTGGATCCACTAGTTAACCACTCAGGCAAGCCTTCAGGGTTCTTGAGCGTCCAGTTGATAACTCGGGTTAGGTGTTTGCGTGTACTTGTAAGATATTTGATCCACACGTTTTGGATTTTATCTGGTCCTGAAGCTTTAAAGTTCTTTAGTTTTCTTATTGCAGATTGTACTTAGTATTAGTTCTTTTCTTCGGTGATTTTGTAGAAGTCCTCTTATTTTCTTGCGTAAGGAGCATTCTCTCATTGACTCTTGTCTATCTCTTCGGAGGGGTCGGAGATTTGGCCAACTTCTTTATTTAGCTCTCGGTAAAATAGTTTTTATATTTTCACGAAAAATCTTATTTTGGTGGAACTGTTAACACGTGTTTTGGGTATCGTCTCAATCGTTGAGCTTTTGTTTACATTTTCATTTTTACCGTTTGAATACTTTCTGCCAACGTTTGCTTTTCATGTTCCTTAAGAATCTTATCTGCTTTTTCTTGAACCTTTTTAGTAGCTACTCCATTGACAAACTCTGTTAACATAGAGAATTCCTTTCTTAATTTGACAGCCCTATTCTGTAAACTCATCTTCTATCCCCTTCGATTTTGATCGAGCTTTGGTGCTTTCATGGTTATTTCTCCTGGAACAACAGCAGCTGTACCATAGATAATTTCATTTTTTTAAATTAACCCTAGGGATATACTTTCACAGATTTTGGTGATGGCTTGATTTGCTATTTCAATTTGGTCTCTTTCTTATGTAGAGAGTTTAATTTTCTTAATTGGGTTTCTATTTGCTACTGGTACCTTCTTTATTTCTTCCCATTCTTGAATGATTCTTATTCTCATTTTTTATTTTTTCTCCTCCATATCGGCACTCTTTTGTTCACTTTTCCTTCCACAACAACACTCTGCGTCCCATCATATTTTGATAGGAAAACGTGTTTTATTCGATAGTCCTCTTCCAAGTTTCTGGGTCATTGTTGGACAGTTTCTTATTATGATTTTCTATAAATCTTCTAACAGTGGCTAATTTATTTGCTGTTATATCAGTTAACCAAGCTGAGTTTCGTTTTCTCCACATAGTAAATGTTCCTTTTGTTTTTGAGGCAGGAATCTGATCGTTTATGGCATAATAATGCACCCACGTAACTTCCTTATATTCCTTGAATGATATTCTGATTTACTTCGATTCTGTGTAGACACTAATGATGTCGTGTCTTGAGTGCCACTGGTTCAAATGTCCACGTTGTAGTTTTCCTCTGACACTTGTGGTCGCGGAATTTCTGATCGTTCTCTCATAGGAATTTCTCCTCTGCTAGTGAGCTCCTCTGTTCCTTAATGTAAGTTACACCGCGCCCCAGAATCCATGGAGCAGACTGCTGGTGCAGTGCAGGATGGGGAACGAGTGGTTCTGCATGCCTGAGGCAACATATCCATCTGTTTGCTTGACATATTTTATGTACTGGGTGCTCACTCTCCTTTGGAGAATGGAAGAGAGGAGGAAGGTGTGTGAAACTTTTCGATCTTCCGGATTGCGAGGATATAGGAAGGAATGGGTTGAAATTGATGACAGGAAATAGTGAACTGAAGGAATAATTCATTCTTAGGAAGGAACAACGGTTAGCTGATCCGGTTAGTCGTCTCTTACGACAGGGGTAGGTCCCATGGTGTTATTCTCGGGTGATTCCGACACCATGCAGGAATTATTTATTATTATTATTTTTATTGACTTTTTCTCAGTAGGCTATTTTGCTGGTAAGTATTTTGATACGTGTCTAAGGAAGTCTGCGTCTCCTTGAGAAATTTTCAGATGAACCATTTCGGAATTACACGAGCCGCCCCCAGAATGGCTATTCTTTGGACCTCGGATAGATAGGTCTTTCCAGGAATTATCTGAAACTTTCTACATATATTTGTTCACTGTTTATGTGGCTCCGATAGTAAGAGGGCGGGTTTTGCTTTCATTCTTCACATTATTTGGCATTCAAAAGCCAGGTCTCATTATATTTGAGCTTTTTCTGCATCATTTCTCACAACATTCATGTCGGTGGGAACAGAAACACCAATAAGGCACTCCTTACTCTCCTTATCCCTCATAACATAGTCAGGCTTATTTGCATTGATTGTACTGTCGGTATTTATTGGCTGGTCCCAGAGAATTGTGGCTTTCACATTGGAGTTCACAGAACTAGGTTCGTGTTCATACTAGCTATCTTTGACAGTAAACCCGAAAGCTTTACATATATGTCCATGTATGTATGAACAAACTCTGTTATTCCTTACCAAATTCTCATTCTTAGCCAAAATGGGGCATATTAATACAAGATGGTTTACTGTTTCTTACTTCTCTCTACATAGTCGGCATAGATCATCTGTGTTCTAATATAATATCTTATTATTATTATTATTATTATTATTATTATATATTCTCTTTTCGGCCAACTAAGGACCACGATGACGAGTCTTATTAAGGCTCAGATTTGTATGAGTATACTCACTAGACACAGGGGGAACAGCGTCTAGATAGAATCCAGATTGCTGTATAGAAATGATTTCTAAACATTCTAAATTTTTCTGGCCTCACCCGAGAATTGAAACAGGGATGGCTTTGTGATGAGAAAGCACACCAACACCGTAGCCACGGAGGGACTATATTATTATTATTATTATTATTATTATTATTGATTCTTTCTCAGTAGAAACTGGAAAAAATATACTGAGCAAAATATTATGCATGCTTTCTATCTTCCACTCGTTTTTAATTCTGTATGTTTATTTATAATAACGGTAATTTTCGGTTTTGTCTATGATTGTTGTATCTTGTCTATTGTGTTCTACTGTGTTGCATGTTAGAATAGTGAGGTCATAATAATAATTATTATTATTATTATTACTATTATTATTATTATTGTATTTTTATTGTAGGAGTATCCGTCTGCGTACGGAGCGGCACGTGAGAAAAATGCGTTGCATGTTACCCGCCGGTCTGCTCAAATGCCCTCTCCGAGATCCTCCGTATCATCCCTCGACAGTGAAGACAACGAGGAAAGACACAAAAAATTCAGTAAACGGCCGAAGGCGAGTACTTTATCACCAAAGCACCACGCTGTGAAAAAATCAACTCTGAGACCAGGAAAGAAAAAACATCTCGCAGCAAAATGAAAACGCAAATCGAACTAACTGATGAAGTTTGATGATTGCAAAATAAGTTTGATTCTCCCGCCACTCAGTGAATTTAACGATAAAGCAAAGTATTGATCTCCGTATGAAAATGTATCTCCATATTGAGAGCATATACTTGTCATCTCAATACTCTACTTATTATAAGCTAAGTAAAAAATGATGTAGTACTCACTTGTAAGAATAAATATATATACATATCTATTAGTATATTGTAAGAAAAGAATTTTCTAATCCCTGAAATATTTTTGACTCCTGATGATCGTGGAATACTATGTAAGTACTTTAGTAGAAGACTATGTTAGTCGTAAGTTTTAGCCAGTGTTAACCTAAAGCCTCGCATTTTTAATTAAAAAAAGGTTTAATGTGAGGAAGAAGCACATCTGCGATTTGTTTCAGAAAAATTTTATTCAATTAATTCAAACATAACCTTTATATGAATTAACACATTGCATTTTATATCACTATTGAATCAACTATGGTTATATCCTCACTTAATTGAATTCATTCTAAATTAATCAGAATTAATTTTATATCTCTATTACAATCCATTGTGCATGTCTCATATTAGGAAAAAAAGCTGAACCAATGGTTTCGTTGGCATTAGTAAAATCGTATTATTTATACTCACATATATAAGTGTAAGTATTGAGTAAAATCACAACATTTACTCGAAATAACCTACAACACGATGCAAATATTTTGAATTAACTCCTGAAATTTGAGAAAGAATATGTAAACAAAAATTTATGCTCAAGTGCTATAATTTTGATTAAACAGTAAAATATAAAGCAAATAAAAGCACAGATTTACACTTTCTTGAGTCCGTTTGCCCTTGGCATAATACGTTGAAGACAATAAGAGAAGTTGAGGGATATTTCGGAAATTTTCAGTAGATAATGAAGAGGGAGAGTAGGTATATACTATAATATCTACTCGTGTATGCTCAGCTAAGTGTCGTTTTCTCAAAATACTTTTCGGAATGTTGACAAATTTTATTTTATTTTTCATTTAAGTTTTTTTAAGTTTCTCAGTACTTTTGTAGTCATATAGTAATCAGTACATTACAATATTACGTTAAAAATTACCGATTTCGGTTTATACTATAATACCAGTTATAATGAATTAATGTTTTGTACCCTTACAGAAGATTTAGTAAAACATTGAAAATCATATTTATGTAAAATTATATCAAAATTATATATCCTGATGTCATGAAACACTCTTGATTATCGTGTTGTTTCTATATCTTACGAATTCGTATGTTTATATACTATACCACTTGTATAACTGCGTTATGCTCGTTTTTTGCTCATACCACAAATACCTTGGTAAAGGAGAAAATCTCAGGCATAAAACGATAAGCACATAAGTTGCTTTATGAAACTTTCTCAGCAAAGATCTTACACTTTAATACGAAGCTAATTCTGTAATGCAGATAAGGAATATTCTGGTTCTGTATTTTGCTGTGTCTTATCTTGACACAAAATTTCGTCTTCATTGTGTTTGTTCCTCGAGAACGTATTAGGAATTAAAAGTGGAGATGGAAATACGCATTACGTAATTTGTGAGACCAACTACTACTCATTCCTCACAACACAGTCATGAGAGGGAATTCTTTCTTAACAAAATGAAATCGAGGTAGCACTCATCAGAGAGACAATTGTCATAATTGTTAGCAGAGGCGGATTTAAAAGTTTGGCACCCCTAGGTAGTAGTATATATAAGCGCCCTTCGAGAGTAGATTTAAATATGTATCTTTTAAATATTTATATAATATGTAAACAAAATAAGAATTACATTTTTTTAATTATAAGGTACAAGGAAGTATAACCATTATGAGAATCTTAAAGCCTTTAGGTATCTAAAATACAACTTAGTTTTAAATTCGTAATTATCTTGATTATCGTGAAAATCTTGAAAATCATTTTTAGAGAACATTAAACTTTTTTCCAAATGTTATGATTCTTTCGTTAATTTTTTTGGTGCCCCCAAAATCTTGTGTCCCTAGCCAATTACCTATGCCTAAATCCGCCTCTGTTAGCTTCGTTTGAAAAATGTGTTTGGAATTTTAAATCACAAATGGGAACGCGAGATTCCAAATTGCAAAACTACATTTTTCAAGGCATACACAGGAGATCCCGCATGGAAGACGACTTAAAATAAGACTTGTAAAGAGACGAGTTCTAAAACCGACTTACTACGGCCGCAACGATCACAGTTGTAATATATAAGGAGGAACGCAAAAGGCATTATGGGAAATTCTCTTTCGTTAAACGATCAATAGTTTCCTGAAATGAGTTACCTCCAGTATTGCTAGAGACTTTTAGTGCCTCCAAATCTACGTAGTTTTAAGAATAAAATAATGTAGATGAATATTCCCCTTCTACAACTTCTCTTTTACCATTCTAACTAATATTTGTATTTTAAAATTGTTTTTGTTTTGTTTCTGTATTGTATTTTTAGTGTGAACATCTGTATTGCGAACAAATGCTGCCGCCGGGGTATTTTTTAAAGCAGTACAATAAATTATTATTATTAAATCTTACTGAAATCCATACAGAAACGATAATCATTTTTCTATTTAAAACCCTGCTAACATAAATAATTTTTCACGACTAAGAATGGTTACAAATTCCTTGAGCACTAACACATTGGCACGAAAGAGAAAAAATGTTCTTTTGCTATCTTTTTCACTGTTCTGCTACATAGTGTTTTTACTGCTGGCGCATATAGCTTACGTTTCACTTCTCATATCTTTTGCTCACGCTTTTGCTTTTAGATAAAAGAATCAATGGCGGAAAACGTGTTTTTCCTGTTTTTACCAAACAATGTTTGAAATTTGATAAGATTTATCTTAACATGGTACATTCTGAATGCGAGAAGCTTCGATCTAGAATATATTAATCTAATAGTAATCAAGAAAGTGATCTTACATGAAGAGATCTGTAAATTACTATTACATAATTGTAATGGAAAAAGGACGTGTCCATTCAATTTTATTACGGACATTAGTTATATATTGGAGAACAATCATCTCGTTTAAAAATAAACCATGACATCCAGCGTATATCATTTACCAATCGTCGTATCAGTTAATACGTAATAAATATATTTTATCATTTGTTGACCGAAGGTATGCGGAACTGGAAACAAAAATTAAAGAAGAGTAAAATCATCACTACTATTGTTTATTAATCCCAAAATTGTATAAAGTATTCGTTAGTTCACTCCAACACGATATATTGTTCACGTGGTAGTAGGACATGGAGATTTTAACCAGTGCTTAGGATGAATCAAAAATGTCGATGTCCAATGCCATATGTGTGTATGTATGTTAAGAATTTCCTCCCCAATAACTCACGAAGAAAATGATGCATCGAAACCAAACTTGAGAGAGAGACTCTGAAGTCATTAGAAATACAAAACTATTTCTGGACAGTCCATACCGACTTTATTTACACACCACGCTACTCCTCCGGTTTCTTAAAATTCAAAATTTTGAAAATATGCGCAGAAGAATTTTGATTGGTCAGTTAATTTTGCGTACAGGCTTCTAAACCGCATTTCTATGCTTTGAACCCTTTTCGAGATGCAGCGAAAATGTATAATGCAGTTGTAGTTATTTTGTAGGAACCTTTTCCAGATCAGTCTATTAGGCAATTGCAATGAGTTTACGGTGAGAAATAATTCATTCAATCTGTACTTGAATGTTCAGACATGATTTTCAGGGGTGTACTATGTAAAGTTGTGAGGATAAATATATTTAAGCCGATTGATCTCTTAAATATGTCATTCGAAAATTATGATATTAACGATTTCTTTTCTGGAAGTGTTTGAAATATTTTTTGCAATGTAGAGTATTCAGTGATATGACTTTTTTGAATTATAATTGCAAAGTTGAGTGGAGTACACTCCAGATTTTTTTTTTATTCTAGAAACCGTCCCTAATAAACGTACATCTTCTTAATAAACGAAATAAAATCACATTTATTTAAATTTCTAAAAAACAAATGTTGTCACCTCTTGCAAAAAATATTATTTTATTAGGTGTTATCAACTACACAGTTTTATAGTTCATTTCTTTCCTGTATTATTTTATCAACTCCCTTGGTAATTTGGAGTTTGGTGGTGGGTTTCTCCGTCAGATGCACTTCGTTTCAGAGCTTGGGTATCTTACAGGAATCGACAACTATGCGTCATTTGCAATCCTATGCTTCCATAATCTGGGGGTGATATTTTTCACTTGGATTCGAAAGCTGGAGTTAATAAAATCGCAAATGTTCACATCATTGAGGCAAGGACCTCACAGTGAGAACATTTTCATTATTGTTTAAGTTTATTAAACGAACTAAAATTATGTCAGAAAGTCAGTTGTTGCCGATTTATTATATTTATTTGTGACGTCAAGAATACTTAGATAAAATAATTTATTAGCGATAAATTGAGTAAAATATATGGTTATTGGATACTGCGTCCATCGTCGGGATGGGGCCATTTAGTCGTTGTAATGAATCATTTTGTTCAAGTCTCATTCAATGAATCAAGTTTCATTTTATTCATAGTTGCGAAAGCCATGGTCGATTTGACTCCGTAAAACAATTGCTGAGGCTGTAATAAATAGCCTCCTCATGAGTCAACGAACCGAATGCATAGAAGGCAGCGCAGCCGAGTGTCATTTAGCTGCAACTACGAACGAGATCAGTGGCGAGGAACAAACAACAGTTCTTGTAGCTATGTCGGATTTTTGAGCGGGGCTGAGCTGTTGCGCGCAAAACATTGAATTGAAAGGGCTTTATTTGTTATTTGCAATATGGTTACAATATAGCATAGTTTTGGCGGGGTCGAGGGCCCGTTCACCTGTGATTTGGTCCTGTAGTTGCCGTGGACTGTGCTTACAATATCCTGGTATTCACAAGGAACTTGCCAGTTATGCTTTCCACACTTTGTCATAATCGTGTACGATCTAGCAATATATTCTGATGTTAACGGAACAAAATAAAGTTTAATTTATGTAATTTACCCTAAATATGAATATAATAGAATTAAAATTTTACGGCAACTGGTGTGTTCGTTATGCACCGTTGGGAACCACGGATAACCAACGGTCAGGATAAGGAAAAGTATGTACATATTTACATATTCTTACGTATTTACACATATATACAGATTTACACAATACACAATACTCTATCTCTTAAGTATACATATTCACATATTACGCATCATTACATATTTACAAATCACTTTTTTGTTTCTCCATTTCATTTTTTTTATTTCTTACAATCATCTTTTACATTTCAACATCCACCAGAATTAAGGGACCTGTAACAGAATTAAGGAAGGCCGGCAGAATCATTCTCTTCCGCTACTTCTAACTCAGCTATTCTTTTATCTCTCTTTCCTCTAAATGTATTGAAGAGATTTCCAAGGAGTTACGCTACCGGTGATCGATTATCCCTCATGATTTCGATACCTAACATTAGATCTCGCGGTCTATCCCCAAATTTTCCCTCCCGTAGTCAGTTTCCTAGATCGTTCAGTTGCAACGCACTGTAACAAGATATTTATCCAGTCTTCATATTCTTCGCAGAGTGAGCAAATATTATTCAATAGTATTCTCGATTTTCTTAGTTTCCAACACCCAACTCTGAACCATGCGTAACCCGCTCTCGCGCCTTTGTTTAGTCAGTCAATGTATGGCTTCCTCCCCCATTGACCAGCAACTACTACATGAACTATTAGTGAACGTTTTTCTAATCTATTTATTACAGTTATCTGTCTTTCGTGATTATGTAATGCCAATTTTATTTCATTCAAATCTGCTCTGCAATTGTCTATGTATAATTATTTGTCCTACATGTTACTAAGGTTTAGACTTAATAAAAGTGTTTTTATCTTACCCCTCCAATCACTTTCTGTACTTTCTTCGAAACAATGTTTAACGACTTCATTCTTGATTTCTAACCAGTATTTAAGCGCTCTTAATTTCAAAATTACATCAAGCGAATATTCTCCAAACTCCCATCTTTTACTCCGCAGTTTTCAGTGCATCACGGAAGGTCGAGAACCTCTTTTAAGTATCCATTCTATAGTGAATAAAAATTGGGTTGTTAGTGCTTTCCCAAATTTCGGTCCCATATGCAATCACCGGTATAACTAATGAACTGAACATTATATCTGTGAGTCTAGGTGATATTTCGGGCACTTTCGGGCAGATTTCCGTATTTCGTTCAAAGCAAATATTCCCTTACGCTTTGCTCTCTCCTTATGTCTATAACAATTCAAGTTTATAGATACGATATATCTACTCCTAGGTAAGTGTTTTTTCTTTCACAATATCAATTGTCTTTTGCTTGAAAGTCCATCATTCATTTCTGCTAGAAACCCAACCATTTTTAAAAACTAATTTTCGTCTTGTGTGTATTTTTTAAAATTCTCTATTATCACAAAATACTTCTTAACTTTTTAACAGAGAGACAACCGTTTTTGCAATATTTTACAGAACACCTTATCCACGACACCGAGAAGAGATATTTACCTGTAATTATGTGGATCATTTATGCTCCCTTTATGTTTGTACATTGTCTGAATTGCGGATCTACTCCAACTACCCGGAGAAGTTCCCGTAGACAATACATAGTTGAAAGTTTCTAAAAAATTGGAGTTAGATCTTCTCTTATTTTATGCATTCTGGAGGTAAACCTTCCACCTCAGACACTTTCCCTCCCTTCAGGTTCGCAATTGATTTATAAATTTCATCTTCTGAGATTTGCCCATCTAGTTCCGGAATAGATAATATCACTGAGTATTGAACTTGTTCTATATGATTCGGTGAATTTTTTGAGAATATTGACGAGAAATGTCTTTCCCACTCTCCCGCCTCTATAGCATTCTGTATTCTTTGGTTTTGTCGGAACATACGAATAGTTGAGCAAGAGTCTTTGAGATATTTATAACACACAAACTATAGTTGATGATGTAACTTTCTTCCTCCCAGACAAAACATTCGACCAACTATTGCTTGAAATCATTGGACATTGCGTGTAATTTATGATATTCGAGGACCGAGTTCACAGTGATGTCAATGGAATCTGTTGAGACTTCTAAATCTCGGACCTAACCTAGGATTTCAAAGCTCAGATTCTCTTAACTTCGTTTTGTAAAGTTTATGATCAGCACTGAGCATAAAAGATTTTTATCTTCAAAGTATTGAACAAAGTGGAAAAATTTTGCTGTCAGTGATTATTAAAAACATAAATATGTAGCAGTTCATATAAATGGATTTCTGCGCAGACAAAAATTCTTTGAAATGTGTTGTAACTATGATCTTGGTTATCACACTGCGGTAAATTACAAGGGTTATTCAAAACTTTATACGACCTCCATTGCCGTATAAAGTTATTTAAGATCTCTATTGTCAATAAGATTTGTATCGTGAATACATTGTATACAATTAAAGTGAAAATGAAAATCATGCACAGTGCACAGTTCTTCAAATTTGTCTCAATAATTATTGGTTTTATTTTCGACCTATAGGTTTTATTTTCATCTTATTGGTATTATATTGTTTTGAATTAATGTTAATGTTAACTGACCATTCACTATGTTATTTTTATCGACATTGGTCTGTTAGTTTTAATTTCTCTTTTCACTCTTACGTATACGTTCCTTGCCATCACTGCGTTCATGTTTAACTCCCGGTTCTACGTCTCTATGCAAGCAGCGCTCTCACTTTTTGTAATGTATTTGTACACACGATGATATCAAATTCTTGAAAGTCTTGTGAAATTGTATTTTTTTTTAATTTGTTAATTAAATTAACGTTTTGTGAAGGAAATAGTATGTTTTTGTCGAATTTAAATGTATTAATTATACAAGCAGACGAAATGCATAATACAAGTATTAACATATATAGTGAACTATTTCCTTTCACAAAAATATAATTCGATAATGTTAATACTATTTCTCATACTATAACCTTTCATAAATTGTGTACATATTTATTATTTTTCTCATTCTATTATTTAATGACATTGTTTTATCCGACCAAGTTCAGGCCGACCAACCTGCTCTTTTTCATCACTCTTCACAGATAGGGGAAAATCTTGGGAATTCTCTCGTGGTAGTATCTCTAGGATTGGCCAGAAGTCACAGTGGCAGTCACGTGACCCACATGCAATTAGATGCATGCAGCTTCTCGAGATGACCCGTCGTATATTTCGTGGTCCTGCACGACCTCTGCAAGCAAATTTCAGCCAAGGTCAATGTGAAACGTATTGGCACTACAATCCCTCGAATGGGATCAATTGAGATCAAGAGGGTTTCGAACATAAGAAAGATTCGACTCTGACCTTGATTCACGTAAATAGACCTGAACTATTATCTTTTAATGATCTCGGCGAAATAATAATCCTTGGATGTATTTGTGTCCCCTTAAGTTGTATGTGTCTTCGATTGAGGAATGTTAACTCCAACTTGACATCAACCCGACTCTTAAATGCTAGTGATTTAATCCTTACATTAAATGGCAATTAAGGTGGAACGAGCACGAAAATTTAAATATTTTGCCTTGAAGCAAATACTTGTGTTTTGTAGAGGGGAGAGGATAAAATGTAGATATATCGGAACGAGACGAAAGTTCACCAATATTGATGTAATTGCAGTACCTTACCTAAGTAATCATTTTGGTTACGATACTGAAAGAGGACATATCTTGGTGATGTAGTAAGATCATCCCCCATTCCTATATTCATATGGGTACAACTTGTTGTTTTTATTTGACGAGCCTTAAAGCCCCAATAAAAAGATAGTTTTTATTTTTCAAATTTTTCTATTACCTTGGCAAAACATCACTGAGAAACACCTGCCTTCCACGTAAAAAATATAGAGAAAAAAATTACCCGAGATCCATCCCGGTAATCATGAAATATGAAAGCAAGTCATGATTTCAGGTAACATTTTTGTTACAATTTATTTCACCTTTATAGCAATATAACAAAATATCCGAAAATCTAAAAATAAAGAAGACTAGACCATAATCGTTCCTTAAATTGAGATTTTTAAGAAACTGCAAGTTAAAACATGAATAGCGTTGGTCTCCATCATTCATCTTTGGGTTTCAAAGAAAATTTGAGAAATAATTCAAAAAAGGTATGGTTAAAAAAGAGTTATCAAACAACAATTTAAATCAAATAAAATTAAAGTTAAATGAGAATTAATTCGTCTGGTTTCCTTCTCTTAATTTTCCGCGTATTCTTACATATATACACCCGACAATCTGTAATATTCAGTTTACAGATCACAAGAATGCTACAAAGGTTTCACATTGTTACTAGCCAACCGAACCCGGATTCTAACGAACCTTTTTATTGTTCTTATACGGTCCTTCGCTATAATATTTTTTACGCAATGATTGCCTGTTGTCATGCGATAAAATGGTGATATCTTAAGTTCGGAAGATTTGGCAAAAATTCGAAACAACACTTTTCACCCTACCTCATCCCTTTAGAATAGGAATTTCGAAAAATCTTTTCTCAGTGAGCCTCTCCGATAAAAGGGGGCTGTCAAAACATCCAATCAAATTTTGAAGTTCCTCATCTTTAATATTTCTCTTGTTTTAATGAAAGAGTCATTCGCTCAGGATAAATATTCATGACCAAACGCACCAAATAATTTAATTTCTTTTCATCAATTATAATTATAAGATCGAAAAATTCAGAAATTTGATTATAGATACATGATTTAAAAAGTTCATATATGTATCATATCTTCTGAAAAATTATAGATATATGATATCCACGACACAGATGTTCTCTCAATAAACCTATATCGAAATATAACACGTTATCGCGATCGCTGACGGTAAACTGCTGATAACAAGTTTACTTCACTGCACCCGTTGAAAATATTATATCTAAATACCCAAACGCGTTTCTCGATGTTTGAAATAATAACATTATTATGCAAAAACGATATCTCGAGTAGTTTCCAAAATACAGCGAAAAAATAAAAAAAACACATTTCTCCCAATTCTCCCTTTTAAAATTGGAATTTCGTAAAATTATTTCAGAGTCAACCTCTGCTAACACAAAAGCAATATTCCATGAAAATGTCAAGTTTATTTTATCAAAGAGTTTTCTTTCCGAGTTGTTGTTTAAGACAGTCAGTTGGGAAAACACCCCAAATACTTCCACCCCTTTTCACTCATTAAAGAAACAATTATAAAACGTTCCATAAAATGATTTGTTGAAATTTTATAAAAACATTAACTGGCAAGACCCGATATGATATCTCAATAAGTTACCTATACGACAACTTCCGGTCAGGTGAAAATGGTGACGAACCTGGGACTCCAGCTAAACACGTGTAGGGTACACGGAAGAAATATATGCATAAGTTACCTATAAGTAATTAAAACATTAGACCGGTATTATACGGTCATATTTCTATGTCATATATCTACGATCAAAGATCTGATCAAAGGTTCTCTCAACAAGAACCGACGTCGTAGACATATGATCATAGTTGATCTACGATCAAAGCTTGTGCATTACACTGTCATATCTTTGATCATAGATATATGACATAGAAGTATGACCGTGTAATATCGGTCTAAAATGTAGCTGACTCAGTCAAACAGTCAGGACAACGCCGCTTTCATAGAAACGGTTACTAATGAGAATATACAAAATAACCCCATCGGCTTTGTTGATAAATGGACAGAAATATCTGACATGATGGATAGCAGTCCCTTATGGACCTTGCGACACACATTTCTCATAATTTGATTACGTTAACTTCCTCTTCCATATCTAAAGTTGTTTTCTCCTTTTAACCCTTAGTGCTCTCAGCCGTCGGGTTAATATCTGAAGTCGTGCATCCAATTATCCGCTGTATAGGGTCGCCTTTCCTTTACGAAGTAATTTCTAACAGACGAAAATGTAATGGCAAGGCTAACATTTTTGGTAATGTATTTGCTCTTTAGGCTGAATTGAGAAGCAGCGTAAGGTTTCTCAAGAACATTTTTTCCTCGGCAGTAATTCCTCCAAAATTTGAATCTTATTTTTTTCTGAAAAGCAATAAAATTTAATGGCTTCAGCACTGCAGTTTATCAAAACAATTCTGACATAGTTATTTTTTTAACAAAATGTTTGTTTGTCAAAACAAAACCATTTTAAGTGCGTGTTTGAATTTAACATATTTTGTAGGCTATAGTGAGGACAGAATTGGGAGTATAAACAAAAATTATTTACTGAATTATAAGAGCATAGAGTGGAGAGAAGAAACACTTTTTTGTGGTTTCCTCGGTAGAACCTTGCTTTTGTGAATGAAGTTTGTAGTGGGTAATCAGAACTTCAGGTGAAGGATTTCCAGGCACACCTTGGGCATACCACCGGGTCTCCTTAATAGAACACAGATACTTGAGTTTTCTTCATATGCTTAGGATTGACCCACCGTTTTGGTGAAATGATACAAGCACATTTTCATATCTAACGAATTCATAGAAACGTTGTTGCTCGTAATGAAAAAATATGTTGAACTGGTGAAAGATTTTTAAGGGAACTAAATTCATTTTGATTTCCGAGAAAATAAAAGGAAAATCATCTCTATCGATCCAAGACAATAAGGGAAACGTAATAGATAACAAACTATTTAGCAAAATTCATTAACTCATGCTATATCACATAGTTGAATCACAAATATTAAACTAAAACATAATATGAGCCGTGATAGAAGGTAATAAAAATATTGCTGTTAAGTCTGGCATTGAAGGAGACCACAAAGTTGTTCGAAATAAAAAACTCTTCAACAGAGAGTTTTGGATAGATACAAAATGTGCTCATTACTGCTTAAATTAGTGCCAAAACTCACTCATTTATAAAGCTTTTTCTTTGTCAAAATGTTTGATTTCTTGCCACGATAATTTAAGGGGAATAGGATTAAAATTATAATAATAATAATAATATCTTTGTATCCATGTCCCAGTTTAATTAGCTTAAATTAGTTTAAATAGGATTAAAATTATAATAATAATAATAATATCTTTGTATCCATGTCCCAGTTTAATTAGCTGGGATTTACAAAGAGACCGACCTCTGCGACTAACAACCGCAGTTGTAATGCTCGGATACAGCGCTCTGGATCATATCTAATCGCTGCCCGATCTCGGTTATTAAAATTACGACGAGTCTAGTGAGTAAACTCAAATCAAAACTGAGCCTTACTGGTAGTCGTCTTTCGTGGTCCTTAGCTGGCCTGATCGATATACATACAATAATAATATCAAATGCACAAGGATTTCATGAAATCTTTCAACCTCAATGTTCGTATCTCTTTTGGGTCGCAGCTCTGATATCACAACTCATGCTTATTCCGTATTTACGAATCGGGAAATTGGATGGTGCATTGGTCAATAACAGTGTAAACAGTTTTGTATCACTCCCATAGGAACCGGCATTTACTCTTTATTATTATTATTATTATTATTATTATGTAGTGATGTTCACTTCACAGCTCTAAAAGTGTCCCATCTGGTTCAAATTTCTAACCCCAGATTGCTACCCGCTCTCTAAAGAATTAGATGCACTTTCTTAAAATGTGGGCTGTGCCAAAAATAGTAATCTCTTGTATTTCTCACTCTCTTGGTTTACTTGGTATGGGATCTAAATGGTTCTTTAAATTTACAGATAGTGCACCACGGGAGCCTATAATGACAGGGACAATCTTCGTTTTAACTCCCCACATCCTACTAATTTCGATAAACAAATCTTTGTATTTCTGCAACTTTTCTGCTTCTTTCTGCGCTAATTTTTTATCAGTTGGCACTGCTACGTCAATCAGCAAGCAGGTTCTGTTTTTCAGGTCCGTAATTACAATATCCGGTTTATTGGCAGGGTTCCATCTGTCGGTGTGGATTTGTTGATTGAAAATTATCTTGATTTTCTCTGTGATTGATACTTCCCTTGGTTCGTGTTTATACCAAACTTCTGGGGTTGGCAAACCTAAATTTCTGCAGATCTCCAAGTGAATGTAATTACAAACTTTGTCATGTCTCTTTATGTATTCATGCTTAGCTAGCTGAGGGCATCCAGAAACTAACTGGTCAATTGTTTCTGAGTGAGTCTGGCATAATCTACATTTGTCATCAGCTGTGATTTTCAATACATGTTTCTCATAATGCCTGGTTCTAAGAGCTTAGTCTTACGCTGCAATGATCAGTGCTTCAGTCTCTGGTTTCACATTCCCTCGATTCAGCCATCCATGAGTTCCTTTGGTATCTACATTGGGATCATTTTTTCTTTTTAGATATTGTTCGCGTAGCTTCTTGTCACTCCAATTCGTTTTCAGCTTTTCTTGAGAAAGTTTCTTCGTATCAGCTTTAACCATATGTTCTTCTGTATTCAGGAAGATTTTCCCTAGTTGACAATGTTGTAATTCACGCATATTTCTTATGGCATTTTTTATTACTCTCTTTGAATTTGTATCACTGGCCTATTTAGTGAATCATCTTCATTTTCTGCTACATACATAGCCACATTTTGGATGGAGTTCTGATATGATGCATGAATTTGTTTTAAGCCTCTTCCTCCATCTTTGCGATGTACATAAATTCTGTCTACATCTGATTTAGGGTGAAGTATTCCATTAGTTGTTTGCATCTTCCTTGTTATCCGATCTAACGCCCTGATTTCTTCCTTCGTCCATCCAACTATGCCAAAACTGGACTCCAGTACAGGTATTTCCAAGCTTTCTAAACCCAAAATCTTTAATTCTGTTCCCAAAATCATTCTCAACTTACTAAGGTATTCTTTAGTAATTTTATCGTTCATATTTTCATTACATATTATATTATTCTCTTCAATTCCTAAATATTTGTAGCTTCCACGTGGTTCTATTTTATGGTGGTGGTTTCTTGATCAATTTCCAAGCTTTCCCTTCTTTCTAACTTGCCTTTCTTTATTACAGTTTTGCACATTTATCCCAAGATCATAGCTGTATTCTTTCATTGTTTTAACCGTTCCCAGTAGCTCATCTTCATTTTTGGCAAATATCTTGAGATCGTCCATTTTAAAAAAATGGGATATGCTCTTATGTTTCTTTAGAAGCTGGAACACCTCATGTTTTTGTGACAAATTTCTAGATAAAGGGAAGAGACACATACAGAACGAAAGGGGATACAAAGAATCCCCTTGGAATATTCCTCGTTTTGTGGGTATTAGTTGACTTTCTTGATGTCCGTTATTGAAATTCGAGACCAAACGTGCGCACCAATTGGTCATAGAATCTCTGTATAATTACTTGAGACGTTCATATACCCCATATACTTCCCTGAGCTTTACAATAAGTCCATGAGGTATTCTGTCAAAGTTCTTTTCATAGTCGACCCAAGCTACTGCCAAATTTCTTTTCTTTCTCTTTACCTTCCGCAAAATGGTTTTGTCTATTAGTAAAATCTCTTTACATCCAAATGTTCGCTTTCTGTATCCTTTCTGTCCCAAGGGTGTTACTTCCTTTTCAGCGAAGTGTTGTTACATTAAATTTGCTACAATTGATGAAATCAGTTTGTACATGGTTCACAAACATGTTATGGGTCTAAAATTCTTAGGGTTGTTAGTGGATTTGCTTTTGGGAATTAGGTACGTTACTCTCTCTGTCATCCATTCGGGGATAGATTCAGTGCCATTTAAAATTCTGTTTATTGATTTTAGGAGGGTGGGGTGTATTCCAGTGAGTCTTTTAATCCACAACCATTGTAGTTTATTCACTCCTATGGCTTTCCAATTTGCCATCTTAACAAGGGTGTTTTCAAATGTTTCTTTATCTCCATTTAATTCTGGATTAGTGTTTAACTAATTTAAATGTATTAAATTTTTCCTCTTTCTTTCTCATCCATTCAGTATCACCATTACACTGTTTGTCAGTCGACCAGAGAATGAACCAGTAATTTTCTTCTACCTCCTTACTTGGAATTTCTGTCAATTTATTCTTTTTTTCATTGATTCTCTGTAGAATCTTTTGTTCTCTCCTTCAAACATGGTGTTCTGAGTTCAAAAGCTTACTCTTTTTATGTATCTTCTGATTCTTTGCACCGAATGCTTGATTTTTTTCTCTCAAATTTTCCTTCTGGGGTTCCACATCTAAATTGAATACTAGTCTATATTTTCTTTTGAAAAGAAAAAAAAATTCCATAGTTTTTTCCCATATATCTTTCTGTTATCTCTGGATTCAGATAGAATGGCTAGATCACTCCGTAATTTACTGATCTTGTCTTGTATCCTATATACCCATGGTGGTTCTCTCTGAAAATTTTTCTTATTATCATTGTGTTCTTTGTTATTGAGGAATATGCACTTATTAATGTAATATGCACATCCATACATTACTTGATTAATTGTGGTCATGTCAATTTCCTGATCAGAAGAAAATGTTTCTCCTAGAGTTTTGTTTACCTGTTCTAACAAGTCCCTGAATTTCTTTGCTTCAATCAGTTTTTTTAATGGATATCTTTTGTCCATAGTCGCCGATTTCGCTGTCTTTATTTCCCGAAACATCATCTACATCATCTGTGCCTATGTTTTCGTCCATCGGTTCTTATTTTTCAATTTCCCTTGTCATATGAGATGTTCCCGAAAATTCATTTGTTCCCATGTTTTTGACTTATGTGAGTTGCGATTGACTTAACTTACTGTTGTTTACAATAAATCGTAATTGGTTTGCAAGCTTTTTGGGTTCCATATTAGGTCTTAATTCCGGAGTTCGTAGACACTTTTCTCAGAAGCGTTGCCTTCGAACTCTCTGTAGTAGTAGTTGTAGCATCACACTATTTCTTTTTATTCTTCTAGAGACCAAAAAATTCGTCTTTGCGTGTTATTACGTTCAGTAGAGGTCATTTGTGATATCGGACTATATCGACAGGAGCACTTTTCTTGTTTTCTGCCATTCCTTCCCACCTGGTTGCAAGCAAGAGAAAGAGTGATAATATGGGAGAAACAAAACCAAGTAGGCACAGACAAAGCTCTTCGACAGGTGGTAAAAGAAGAATTCCACAGAGAGTTGAATAGGGAATGGCAAGCTGAATGCGACGCGTTTCCGAAAGGGCGATGGACGGATACATTGATCCCTAAGGTTGAGGAGTGGTGCAAGCGACGGCATGGACAGCTTGACTACTACCTCACGTAAGCCATCAGTGGACATGGTTGTTTTGGGGCATACTTGCATCGTATGCACAACCGAATAACCCAAGCTGTCAGAGCTGCGGAGCAGAACTGGACGACTCGGAGCATGCGATCTTTGCATGCCCCACATATGAAAGAGCACACATGATAACCGCTACTGAAATGGTGTGTATTCTGCAACCTGATAACCTTATCGTTCAGATGATGGAAAGTCTGGAAAATTGGGAAAAAGTGGCGTGTTTAATTCGGCACATTATCATGAAGAAGAGGGAGAAGGAGGCAGAATTGTAAAGCGGAGAAGAGTGATGTTCACAGAGAAGCAAAGAAGTGACGCTCCTGAACCCCTAATCCTGACACCTGAGCAATAGGTCGAAGGGACGGGGGAGTAGGGAAAGTGCAACCACCGAAGGAATCCACATGGATCATAACAGGCCCCACTGAAGGAATGCTAACGCGGTTCCGATGGGGATCCTGGAGTCGAAGGGCCACTGGTGAGGAGCTTGCTCCTTCCACGTCCACCAAAAAAAGGGTCCGAGTCCCGGAGTCCGGCTCCACAACGGGAGCCTTACTCCTGGGCCCAGAGTGTGCCCTTGAGGATCCTGGAGTCCCTTGGGGAGTCTCACCCCGAGCCTCTGCTTCCCTCCTCTTCTTCGTCTCTACTCCAGAGCGGTTCCTCTTCTTCAGGTTGAGGTTGCCCACCTTAATCATGAGCCCCCTCACCGCTGAAGAGGTAGAGTCCGATTTGACCTCAGAAGAAGCCCCCTCAGACGTCTCTCCATTATTACCCTTGCAGGCCCCAGAGGAGATCTCCGATTTATTAAGATTTTTGGTTTTGACAGAATTCATATGAATTCCCACGAGAAGCTAGGGAAATCTACTGTCCACCTAGGAAGAGTTCCGCATGCCTAGGTAAGGCTATTATACAAGGGAGGTCGCCTAGTATCCCAGGGCTCCGTTTGCGACACATCTCCAATGTGCCATGTACCCCATCGGCACGGATCGCGACACCTTAGGATTGGGCTTGGCTAAGTTTGGGATAGAAGGATGCATTAAGAAAGAAATGTCGTTGTGGAATACACTTCGTCGGGTGCCTCAGTTGAGACCTGACCGGTTTGGGAGACCCTGTCAGTAGCTATGCTACCGCTGACATAGCCCTCAACTTCATTGACCCGCGCAAACCCACTCCACCAGCACGGATAATGCTACTTTAAGGTGGTATTCCCTGGGAGGGTAATTATTATTATTTATTTCTCTCAACTTGTGTTGGTTATTATTATTATTTATTTCTCTCAATTTGTGTTGGTTTTTCTCTCAGCAGTGGATTATTAAATCAAGTTCTGCTGGGAGGAAGAATCTATTTCAGGTCCAAGAACTTTCTGGTAATATGGGCTTAGGACAGAAGGACGCTGTGTTGCAATCTACTTATTATACTGGTGTTGATTTTGAGTTTTTTAATGGAAACCAGGGATTGGGGTATTATTATTATTATTATTATTTTGTTTGTTCATTCAGCATTGCTGCTGGTATAAGATAATGTACGGGCTACAGAGCCAAGCACATCCGTCTATATATCACTCAAGAACTTTCTCACAATTTTGGTAGTATTGAGAATTACAGCTTTTTGCATGAGTATATAAATATTCTTATTCAAGTCAAGAATCTTAAGGCTTACGTGCAACTGTTTTGGTATTGCACCAGTGGTTGACAAAACAATTGGCACATTGCACACTTTAGCGAGCTTCCAGATCTTCTTGATTTCGTTACTCAGATCCACATACTTGGTTTTCTTTTCAAATATTGTTTTCTCTACAATATGTGTTTGGCACAGCAATGTCAATCAAAATTGCAGTTTTCTGTCTTTTATCACGTAGCACTATGTCGGGTGTATTATTAGGGACACATCTGTCTGTAGTTATAGATGTCATAATACAAAGTGAATCTATCCATGTCCACTACAGGAGAGGGAATATATTTGTAATATGGAGAACTCTCTTTTAACAGTTCGAAATTAATGCCTAAGCTTTGGTGAATAATAGCAACCACTTGGTTGTGACAAAGTAAGTAGTCGGACTGAGAGAGAGCACTGCATGTTGGATAGTTTCAGGTTTCTCCTTTCATTTTCTAGACTTATCGTCCCTAATGATATATTTCGGGTCCCTAATGATATATTTCAGATAGTTCTTTATTTTTATCACTTGATCTTGAATTGCTATCATGAAGTCCTCTGTTTCTGGGAAGAACTCGCCATGCCTCAACCGCGCGTTTGACGCTTGATTGTCGAGATATGTTTGGTAGAGATCATTGGCATGTCTCCCATGCAGAGGCATGCTTTTCCATTCATCAAGTTTTTCTGAGTTGCTACGAGTGATTTCATTATTTGAATATCATTACTGGCCAAGTTCAAGGTAGTATACTTGTGGTCTGCAGAACATACACTCAGATGAAGAGGTGACACATTCTTCTTCTCATTGAAATAGCCTCTGAGTGTTTTAATTACGCTATTATGAAGGAATTGTACCCAGTCATCCCCCTTCCACCGTCCCCTCTCGGTAAAGTTATCTCAGAATGTTTGCTTTCTTATTGTGTTTTCTGGAATTATTTAGTTGAACCCTAGTCTTCCTCATGATACCCTCTAAATCTGTCTTTGACTATGCGATGATGCCAAAAGAATACGTCAGAAGAGGAATTGCAAAGGTGTAAGTAACTTGGAAGACGTGCTTACTATTTAGATGAGTTTGACACAACATGCACACTCTCTTGCTATACTCAACAGAATTCATAATGCTGGAATGATCAATTTTCCTGGATTGTTCAAACCCTAAGTATTTACAAAATTCACCATTGTCCAATGTTTCTATACACCCCCCTTGCTCAGATTCATGTCCAACTATTTCCATTTTGTCTCTACGTATATTAACAATTTGGCCTTTATTCACACCTAGAGTCATTCTGACGTCACGTGAGAATTGCTCGACACTCTTGATCTGTCCCACAAGCATATCGTCTAATATGTTATACAACTTCAGGTCATCAATATACAATAAATGTGAGATTATATGATCTGCTTCGTAGGACTTCAAGCAATACTCAACACCCCACATGTTGGACAGGGGGTTGATTGTTAGATAAAACCACAAAGGACTCAGTGAATCACCTTGGAAGATTCCTCTTCTAATTAATATATCTGGTGTATGCGACTCCTGTTCAGTGACTGGTTGAAAGATTACTGTTCTCCAACTCTTAACCAAGTTCTTCAGAAAATGTATCTGCATAGGACGAACTTTATGCAATTCCAAAACTTTGATCAACCATTTATGAGAAACACTGTCATACGCTTTCAAATATTCTGTGTAACAACATGAGAGTTTTCTATTCTTCTTTTGGACCTGTCTGAGAATGACGGAGTCTATGATCAATTGCTCATTGCATTCTTTACTCCCTTTTCGGCATCCCTTCTGCTCTTCGTTCATGATTTGTCAGTCTTCTACGTGTAGATTTAGTAAAAAATATTATACAAGACGTCATTATTTTGTAAAACGTTTGCAGACATGTGATGGGACGATAATTTTTCGGATCTAAATAACTTTTTCCTTTTGGCACCAAATATGTTTTTTCTTCAGTCAGGAAACGTGGCAGAACTTTAGGGTTAGTCAGGACGTTGCTTATAAAATACAACATTTTACTATGATCTACTGGTAGTTTTTTTATCAGAAATTATGGATATTATCGCTCCCTGGACTCTTCCGAGCATGTGCTTTAGACAAGACACATTGCAAAATGTAATTGGTATTCAAAGACTCCGTCATTGGTGTTATTCCTCGGACCTTGCGTACCTCTTCTTTGAGACATTCAGCATTTTCATTGCATTGTGCATAACTAGACCATGTTGATGACCAAAAAGTTATTTGATTCATTGTTGGATAGTTTCTGAGTCTTCGTTCGCCGAAACCTCTTTTTGAAATTAGTTTTCTGTGAAACAACTTTTCGTTGTTGTCAAATTTGTGTTTTCTGCCTTCTTCCTATCGCATTTCGAGTATCGTCGTAACCGTGCACTTAATGCTGCGCTAATGACTTTTTCAGTGTGTCGATGAACTCACACATATGTTTATTTATTATACGTGAAGAGTGAATCTTGTATTTCTGAATAATTGCATTGACTTTGTTTTTGAGCCTTCTGCTGGGACATCCTCTGTCATATTGAAGCAAACGGGCAATTTCAGCTCTCTTTATTTCAATTCTTCGTATCAATCTTCTTTTCCATGCAGGTATCTTCCCATCACAGTGTCTAGCCCTCTCCCCAATCTCCAGTATTTTTGGCCATTGCACCTAGCAGTGTAAAATATTAGGTTATGCAATTCCTCAAGAGAACACACTTCATTCAAGTATTCAGAGACAACATATGCATTAAGCATTTCCAGAATCCTCGCAAACTTTCTTGAAGTATTTTTTTTATCTGGGAATACAAGGTCTCTTAGTTGGATCTGTACCCTTCTACTCTTGTACAGTTGTCCTCAACACAAACTTGAGGTTTTCTACAAATTCGTCGCTTTCGTGCACAATTACCGTGTCTTCGTTTGCATTTTCCAATTGTCTCTCTCTGTGGTGAGACCTACAATTCTGGTTTTTATTTAATGGACGAATTATTCCTTTAGTTACACCCCTCTTCATTTCTTCTAAAATTGCGACAGATAGCAATTTATTTCTTAAAATAGCTCTTCTCTGGTCAGCAATTCTCTGTGCAGTCACTGTTATAGATGGAAATTTTTGCGGGAAAGCTTCTTCTGAAATATGACAATGCACGGCCCTATATGGCTCGTGCAACGCAAAAATGCTATTTTAATACCTGCCTCATCCACCATACTCGCCCGACCTTGCCCCGAATGATTTCCATATGTTTGGACCCCTAAAAGAAGCACATTGTGGGACGAAATTCCATTTCGATGAAGAGGTGCGCCAGGCGGTGCACAAGTGGTTGTGCCGTCTCCCAAAAGAATATTTTCTACAGGAATTCGGAAGCGTTAGCAGACATGCATTGAGCGTGGAGGAGACTGTAAAAAATGATACAAGTTCATTGTACGTGTGCACAATAAATAAAATTTGAAAAAATAATTGCGGTTTTCATTTGACTCTCCCTCGTACGTGATGTCTGGTCTGCTACAAAAATTGTCAAATATTATTATTATTATTATTAAATCTTTCTTCCCAACTTAGTATACGGGTATTTTATTAGGTGTCCAAAGAAGTTCCTCTTCCTCCAGAATTCGCCAACCTGAGAAATGTTCGGAGAAACAATTTCCATCTTATATGAGCCGCCCTCACACACTATTGATCCTTCTAGGAATGTTCTGTGTAATGTCTTCTGCATATTTGGTTACAATTCCTGTCTCCGATGATAATAGAGTAAACTTTGGTCACTATTCCTCACATTTCCCCCCTGAACGTTCCCCTCATTTGGTATTCAGTAGTCTTTACATTTCAGGTTTATTTCTACCTCAATGTTCACAACATTCATATCCTTTATTATTGTTATTATTCGTTTGATTAGTATTCACTTTACAGCTCTGACGTTTTTTCGGCTATTTCAAGTTTTTAATCTCAGGTCGCTAATCACCCTCCAGGATTAGGTGCATTTACTTATAATCTCGGCTGTATCATAAGGAGCTATGTCTTATATTTGCCAATCCATTGGTTTTGCTGGTATGATATCTATATGTTTCTTTATAACAATGGAAATTACACCAAGGGACCCTATGGTTGAGATAGTCCTTGTTTAATCTACCACATTCTTTTAATTTCAAAAACCAAATCTTTGTATCTCAGTAATTATTCCAATTCTTCCCGCGATACATTTTCATGTTGACAACGTTAGATATTATTATTATTGTTGATGTTGTTAGTATTGGTAATGACATTATCCAGCATTGAGCTGAGAATTGATAAATAATATTAATAATAATAATAATAATAATAAAGGGTATAAGTCGATTCCTATGCAAGTGATACGAAACTGTTCACACTTTCATTGACCAATGCACCATCTCATTGCCCATTTTGTAACTACGGAATAAGCATGAGTTGTGATAACAGCGCGCCGACCCAAAAGAGATACGAATACTGAGGTTGAAAGATTTCATGAAATCCATGCGCGTTTTTCATTAGGGACTACATCGTGTCCCAGAATCAAGTTACCTTTTTACCATATCATTGCTCGTGATCAGGCACATAGAAGAGGGAGAAGATCGGGGGATAAACCTTCACCAAAATGTTCATAAGTTGCCATTAAAATACAATATATAGTAATAATATATTGGTAATTTAGCATTTTTAATTAATTAGCAATGTGAATCAAACAATTTGACAAATTAAAATTATTGAAGGATAAAAATTTAAAGTTGACATGATAAATTCTGACGAGGAGTCTGGGCATCCCCCGCAATAAATTTCTAGCTATTGACCTAACCGTGATAAAGAAGAATCAAATCTAACAGCTCAGATAATGTTCTGAGTTTGTGCCATAGATGGCCAGTGCAATTAAACCATAACGCAAATTTCTCACAGAGTCGTCTTTTAGTGCTTTATAATAAGTCTTGTATCGGAGTTTACTATCTTATCTAATGTGCAGAATTGATGAAATCGAAAATCGAGAATAACAGGGGAACGTGGAGTACTTACACTTTTACGAATAATTGAAATAAGTGGCACGCTTTCATCCAGATCTAAATGGTTAACATACCGAGACACGTACTCAGAACGCTTGGTCATTTTCCTGATACGTCAGGAATTGTCAGAGACTATTACATCACTGATTCCCAGAGTTGAATGATAACTATCATTTTTCAATCTTAGTTGATTTATTGTTACTTATAGACAGCAGAAAATCAGAAAACTATATCCTTCATTCGGCATTCACATACCGAAAAGGAGGGTAAGATAATAAATTTCACCTATTCTAGACAATGAAGATAAATGGTACATCCGTATCCTTATTTAGAATTAATGTGTCTATCTTTGTGTACTCTACTTTTAATTAGAGATAATTTGGAGAAACATTATGTAATATTTTTCAGTTTTGATATGAAAAAATGATATCGTTACGTTGAGTATCCATATCAAAGAATATGTGCCAATAATTATTAGATTTTATTTCTTTTACACCCTTCTTGAATTGTACACACTACCTTGAGCAAAGTGAAAGACTTAAGAGATAAATGTGTTAAAATAATGAACAAATTACAAAACACAAATTTGTTAGTAAAATTACGAGTTTTGTAAAAAAACTGATTAATGACAAACTTTTTAAACTGACAGAAGAAACTTCGAGATCGCATTAATGAAACAGAAGTTCGCACGCGCCAAACTTTACGTATCAGCAGTTTCCATTCTGCGTACGAAGCTCGAAATATGAACGCGATATGATTCCATCGGCGTTAAGTGCAGGTAGCGAGGGGCAGGAAATCGGATAAGAAAATAACTGGCACGCGACCAAAAAAGCACATTTTGCTGCAGTCATCTGGACTTTGGTTTGGCTCACTTTCCGCGGATTGATTTTTAATAAACCGAATTTGTGAATGAAGCTAATCCGTCACAAAACATATTCTACTACGTATATAGTGACTATAATGCAGGAACAGATAACACGAATTCCCAGAAGAAAGAATTTCTTCAGTTATCACTGCGTAGAGGGCGCCTACGCTATCGTACGACCTAATGAACCCCCGCGGTCAAAGAACTCACAAAACATAGTTATTCTTGGGGCTTCCAGTACAAATTAATCAAACGAGACAAACATTTGTTACGTATTTATAAATATAATCAGCTGACGGTTTATATCTCATTACTGTTTCTAAACCCTTACTACAATTTCGTATTCACTCAATGGACTTTAAAAACTGTCTCTAATTACGTAATTTCATTCTGAAGTTCCTACATTCTCAACCTACTCCTGTAACACATGCAAATTTTCATGGAAATTTTTTCGATATTTCCGAAACTACACGACCTCTCATCCTTGAAANACATGCAAATTTTCATGGAAATTTTTTCGATATTTCCGAAACTACACGACCTCTCATCCTTGAAATGATTAGCTAATGAGAATATGCCATGTCGATAAAAATATGAAATATAGATCACAGATAATACATTATCTATGAGAGTTTGTATAGTAACATATTGACACAATATTATATAAATAGCAGGAGAAGGTTTTCGACGGCGAACACTGTTACCAATTTCACTTGTCAAATGAATTTTTAAACCTTCAAAAAAGCACAAATTAAGAAATTAATTAGTATTATGAAATGGCGAGCATTTCATTTTGTGACGCACTGTTAGAGTATGTAATACTCTCAAAAAATAAAAAATAAACTGTTTTATCATGTAGCTCTTGACAGAGTGTGCAAATCGCTATTTATAATCGGCACACTATAGTCATGTTAAAAAAAGAAAATCACCCCGAGTTTTCCCTGTAAGAAAAGGAATGGATGGTTGGCGCTAGGGAGATACCCACGCTTAGACCCGGACTGGGATGAAAACCCAAAGAGCAACTGGAGGTGACTCACGGGCATACTTAAGTGAAGCGAGTCAGTTTAATAAAATAACACAAAATGAAGAGCAAATGAACAATGAAATGTTACATGTATCTTCATCAAATTCTGATAAAAAGTGGCTACATGGCAAACTATTCTGTCGCAGTAAACGTGTTATATTAATTAATTTTGTTTTATTAATGTCGAAACATTATGATACTTGAATATTTCTAGAATTAAATTTAAAAAGTAATACAAAATGGCACTCGAACCTCGGAATCTGGGGTCTTCTATAATAATAGTTGAAATTAGGAAAACATCAACATATTTAAAAGTTATAAGTTATCCCCATTTTAGGAAATTTTCACAATTTGCGCGAAAACAATCTTCTCACTAGCAAAACTGGAGAATATAAACGTAATTTTTCTGTAAGAGTGATTTTTGTCTATGCGTTCACATATATTATCGAATTTCATGTGTATAAGTACTACCGTGTTTCGAGAGAAAATGAATAGTGGCTTATTCCCCCGATCTTGGCAACTGAATCATAAGACCTCCATCACGCAACAACCGAGTCTCATCTTGTATCTCCGAATCACCCGAGTCCTCTCTTCTCAGAAAGTGTATTAGGTATTTTGGAAATAAAATGTGCGATATCGAGAGATAAAATCGCCTTATGTTTTATTCCGCGTCTCTTGTTACAACATAAATTTTAATTGCAATTGATATTATGCCGTATTTCTAGTTTAAGTCTACCACAAGAGCTATTTATTCCCAACATTCTGCATATAAAACTTAGTTCTTACTTATAACTCTCTTGGTGACTTTTCTGCAATAATCTTTTTGTTTGTGAAATGTGCTAAAGGTCATCTACATTGATAATCCTCTCCTGGTGAGGAATGTCAAAGTTTAGAATTGTGCATCTTCAGCAATACTCATTGAAAAATAAAGGAGGAGAAAATGGATTCCCAACAATTTATAATTATTTGATTAATTAATATATAATTATTTTCATTAATTGTGTTATAATTTTCGAGTTTAATAGTAAGAAAGTTATTATTGATGGACAATCCTATTGATTAATAATGCTATCTGAAACTTTTCTATATCTGGAAATGGATTTCATTTGCGTCATCATTCATACTGGGTTGCCACCAAAGCGCGTACGATTTCCTAATCTACCTGTACATAAAAAAAGGGTTCGAATGAATTTTCATCTATGTAACATCTAAATACAAACAATGTCAACATATACACGTTATTTACGAACACAAAAGGCACCGAAAAAAGGCAAACATTCTTAATCAGGGCTAAAACAAAGTAATTCATGTGTTGCTACTTTAGCCTTCCAGACAGGCTCATTAATCAAAATATACAGAAGATTTATGGATTTTCTCTCATAAAAATTCTACACGTGCCTGAATTTCTCGAGATGATTAGATAATTCTGGAGTAGCTCCAAATAGATCTTTCCTCATACACTTCCCTCTCGATCTTGAATCCCGACCCAACCCATGTGAAGACGATTCTTGGGGACATCCCCACCCGAAGACAGATTCGGACAGCGGCGACGATAATCAAGGGCGTAGACGGTGACCAATGAGCGATCGGTGAAACTGGCGGCGAATCCACCGCAACGAAGTGACGCCCCGCGCCGCCGAGTCGGCGAGGACGTCACGGGGATCTTCCCGATGCCAGCCGCTTTTTCGCCAGTGCACGGGCAGGAAGGACTGAGGGACGACGTTGCATCGCGGAGGATCGTCCAAAGGCGCGTTCCTCTCGAAGCCACCACGCTACACGCTTCGCACCTGTTGGACGCGGACACGTGAGTACGCAGACGAATGGTAGCATGGCATATGACATCACGCGCGAACTCTGACCTACCCGGGGTGCATCGACACGCGTCTGTTTTCGCGCTGCAAGTTGTTGTTATTATTATTTTGGGAACGTTTTTGGTAATTAAATGCTCAATTTCAAAAAATAATGTTCTTACATTATACAGCATTATAAATTTTTATTTCAACGAGCTGATTATTTTTAATGTCATATTTGAATCTTATTTTATTAGAAGGTTGTGGAGTACTGATATCAACAAACACAATTTCGTATTCAATTAAAAACTTGGCTCTATAATAGAAGTTTTTTCTTCGTGAAGTAGGTTCATTTTCGAAACGGAACAGATGAGTTATGTAATTTTTTCAATTACTGTGGTAGTTATTTCACATATTTCGGAGATGTAAATGGATTAAATAAGCCAACATCTCCATCCTATGTTTAATTCAATTTCACTTTTAATTAAATATTAGCGTTTATAAACAATACGTCAGCAATGTAATTATTTAAAACAATTAAAATCTCAATGTTAGACAATCGAATTAAGTATCTGGTCTCGATAGGTCAAGAACTGGAATAAGGCGTCTAGTGGTCAGAAAATTGACCGCAAAGAATTTACAATTGCTGCTCCAGGAGAATGTCGAGATACTCTTGAAGGTCAGTGGAGAGTTTTGTAGAATATACTAAGGATGCATTTTTAAATCACATTTAACTCCGAAAAAAATATTCATATTATGGTAAATAATCAACAAAAGGAAAAAGACTAATCGGATTAATCACAATATCATTAGCCCTGATCAGTCATTTTACGACATTGGTGTCTGGAGAGGTGTCATGAACTCTTACCTCAATCTTCCTGATTTGAGATTTGTATGAATGTTCGATCGATAAATTCCTTAATGGAAGATGACAATTGAATCTTAAAGTTTCAATGAATTTCTAATTTTATGGACAGTCATGTTTGCACGGAGCGATTAAGTTCCAGAGAAAATAGGAAATATTCATTGAATGGAAATATGTTTCTCAAACAAGTTTTTGGAAACGAATTTCTGTCCATGAACCAAAGGTAACATCCTTTACTTAAAGACAAGTAAATTAGGCGAATGGCTCAACTATTCCGCTGAGTAAGTGCATCGAAGTCCAAAATTAAAATACTTCGGCGCAAATGAAAAGAAAAATTCGAAAGTAATTCAGTATAATGGTGCTCTAAAATTTTGGTTAGTGAATTGTAAAGATATATTTGGCATCTAGAATAAAAATAATATCTTGAAGTATCGCCCGACAATTTAAAATAAATTGGCAAATGGAAAGCAAGGTTTAAATAGAAACACTGTATAAGAAACGGGATGTCATGATCTTATCTCAGAAATCTTATTTTTCATCTCAGAAAAACGTACGTATTTACATTGTTGTGTCCAATTTCTTCAAAGCATGTGCTTCTCCTTCGGTCTTGAATGATAAAATTATGAAGTTGGAACTTCGCAACTGCATCATCTACGTCACTTATGGACCTACAAGGTCTGTGACTGGAGAGACCAACGGTGTCTTTGAGACACTCCCTATGCGTGATAAAAGGATTGGCAATAATCATATTACTTGTTTAACTTCAGTGGATGGCTAAACACTTTCATTGTAGAGATCCCTGTTAGTACCCATAGTGGAATAAGACAGGTGTGTCCGTTCCGATCACGCTCAGTGCAAGCCAATCATACGTAAGACATTTTCCGGAGCGGGCATATTAGAATATCGCTTCACACCTACAACACAGTCAAACATATTACCTAAATCTATACAGCACCTTTAACTTCCCTCACAAAATATGTCTGGCGTTTCATTGGCTGGCCAACGTCCCCTCCACCTCGATGCGCAAAGGGACACCTTTGTTATTCCACTTTGGTTCGTACCAACTCTAAACGTTTTTCTTAGATGCCGGAGTTCTGAGGAAGAGCTTCTTCGTAGACAATTCGCACAGTTTATATACCTACGCGTTCACAGGTTTCTGGACTTGAAAACTAATTGAAGCCTCCTTTAATGCAAATTTGAGTTTAGTATACATAGTTTCCTATTTCCTTTGTGATATGAGCTTTTCAAAATCCGCAATACCTCATTTTCTTGGCTATTACCAATAAAGAATATGACGATTATGTTATCGTCACATATGGCTCTAGATCAAAATATTTTGGTGTTGTAAGGAGCTTTATTTAATTTTAACCACATATTTGCATACATGCACTTCTGAAATCAATAGATAGGGACCATTATTTCGGAAAACGAAGCAAAATGGAGAATATTTTTAAATATTATTTATAAAGGTTTAGCTTTTAAGTTCGCAAGAAATAACAGATTTGTAAATGGCGCTAAGCTTCCTTCCCCCGAGGCACCATACTTTCTTGATCTCTGGAAATTGTTCAACGGTCAAAAAGACGACCTGGCCACTCTTAATTGAACACACGTTTTACGTTAAAAATATCCTTCTAAACCAGTATTGAAAATATGCTCGTCTATTACTATTGCAATATTGTAAAGCAAGCGAAGATATTGTAATACTTGTTAGTAAGGGTATTCAAGTAGATTTAAAAAAATGTCTACTTAAAAGGTGGTCAAAAATTTGACTCGTATATTGCTACTTACAGAATTATTATTTACTATGATTGTCAAAATGTGTTGTTGTTTGTTTTTTTTGCCTATATTTACTCATACCGATTAATTATTTCTCAATCATTTATCATCATTTCATTCATTTTCCCAGAAAATGATCGATCCAATATTTATGTAATTTTCAGCTATATTGTTGTATAATTTTATTGCATGTTTTGAAATACCATAATGACTATATTGTCTCATGAATTAATGAATAAATAAATAGAATATTGGGAATATTAATGGAATAGCGGCGATGCACTGTTCCCCACAAATGCAGCTTTCAAAATTCCTTCAACGCAGCGAGCAATGTCTAAGGCGTTGCATTTACGAAGAACTACGTCGGAGTAATTTGCATATAGGAACTTTTAAAACGGCGATTGCGATGAACAATTTAGTAACCGCGATGGAAGAGAATGCGTCAATGTGAGGTAATTACGATTATTTTAAAAGAAGAAGATATATCTAGGTTGAGATAGCAAATCAGAGCATGGTTAATTCGATATTGTAACTGAATCAGACTGGACCATACAGCAAATAAAAGAATTGATGAGTTAATTTTATCACTCACTTGTGCTGTTTACGTCTGTTGTAATTATATTATTTAATTATCAATGTTTACGAAATTTTTCAGACATAACAATATATTTCACTCAAAACGTTTCGTCCCTGGTTTGCGACTACGTCAGGAAATACATAAATAGTAGAGTATCCTAGTAACATTTCATGGATGAAATTATGTAATAATGAACAACAGAAAAAATAAAAACAAGAAAAAAACATTTTATCATACACAGAAAAATAAGCAACATATAAGTGGATTTGAATGATCTTAGGTAATTAATTTAGAGTGATAATTGAACACGATTACACAAAATATTCAAAGTGTTGGGGGGCTAACCAGTTGCCAGTGTGGCGTGTATCCTTCCTTTACAATTTTTTTCTGATCCAACTATATGATGCATTTATCTTCTTTTTCTATTTCTTGACTCAGTGAAGTTTGAAGACCGAAAACTTACATAACATTTTCTTTACATAATTTAGTAGTTCGTGTTATGTGAATGTTTTCTATTTAAATACTTTTTTCATTTGATCACGAAGATTTCGAATAATCACGAACTGTTCAGGTTCATTGATTACGAGAGAGAGATTCGAAACCTCGGGTACGAATGGAGAATGGAACCGATACCTTTATCTCCGTAGAGACGTCAGATTCCATTGTGCGGATGATACAGAATGATTCATTTACACATATTCTGTGACCCTGAGTAGCACGTTTCTTAGGATTGTTCTCCCTCCACCTTTTTTTTCCTAATTTCGAAATAATTTCGTAAGCCGAATTTTTAAATGTCCAAGCATCAGACACTTCCAGAATTACCATGAATTTTCAACGCTTACTAACTGAATCACCAACTTCTCTCATCACTAGGTTCGTAAGAAAAACTGGGACCTCCCTCGCGAGGGCTATGCAAGGATTTGGTTGCACCAACAGCACCAGCTGCTGGCAAGTTGGGATAGAAGGCGGCAGCATGTTTGACAGTGTGCCCGGCGGGTGTTTGCGAGCGCGTCCGGCAGTGGCCGCTCGGCACAGTCAGCTGTTCACGCTCCGCTTCCGGTCACGGTCATGACCCAGCGCATTTTCTGCAGCGCCGCTGCCAACAGGTCACGTCGGGTCGCCTCTGCGTCTTGCGTGTCGTTACGAATCGGTACGCGCCCCGGACACGATCAGGGATAGGCATGGAAAANTATATATATATATATATATATAAAAGAATAAATTGAATTCTTGATATCAATGAAAGAATTGATGATAGCATTTGCGAATCGAATAACAATGATAGACTTTGAGTGATAGCAATTGAATTTAAGTGATGGTAACGAGTCAATCATCTTCGGTCTCAAATGCGTTTCGAAACTATATTTGTTAGGTAAAATGTTCTTAGCTGAATATCAATATGTGCAGTATATCGCCAGGTCGTCAGCCGGTGGAGGCGAGACCGTCCCGAAATTTTTTATAAGTTTCAATAAAAGTACTTTATCCGGATAAAATATTCTGAATTTACCATCTATTCATTAATTATGACGTAAATTAAGTAAAAAGTTGAAATACTTTGAGGACAAATAACTTGAACGAAAATATCCTTTTTTTGCCCACTCCTAAGTAAACTTCTGACAACAGGGCAGTAAAGTCGTATTTCTTTTCTTATTAAGTTCAGCAATTATTTTGAAGTGGGATTATTTTGAGAGTGGGCAGTTTTCGCACATATAATGAATAATATCTCCCGTCAATTATTTCGCAAGATAGAAATATTTATGTCATTTGATATGGATATATGATATCTATCTGGTACGCGGACTATGCAATAAATCATATGGAAATTAAAGAAATTATTAACTGAATCGACCCTTGAAATAGGTTTTAAATGTATTTTAATGCTCATAGGACAGAGTTTTCGCTTAACAGGGCAGCTAGTTGGACAGTACATTCTGATATTGCAACTCCGACATATTTCAGAAGTGCCGATTTTCGCATGACAGTTCCTCTTTAAATGGACTAGAAAGGTGAAATGGAACCCCTTCTTTACTACTGAATGGTTGCACATATCGAACTGGATCTAAATTAAAAGTAATGGACCAGAGGGATTACCATTCTACCTTCGCAAACATTCTGTGGTTCATAACTTAATTTTGAGATAAAGTATTACAATTATTTGTTAAGTAAAAAGTTGAGAAAAGTGGAGGTCAATTGAGGAGGAAAACTGTTAGAAAACATATAATTACTTAACATACAACATTATTTCGGAAAAAAAAATTTTACACGTCAAAATTGCTGGCGATTGAAATACGGTGTACTTTTCGCCTCGTGGGGAAGTCTAAGTTCGACAAATTTCTTAAAATACATAACAAATATTACAAAATACCATGCTACTATCTGCTTCTTTATTGAAAATAATACAAAAATATAGTTACAAAGCTTTAAAATATTTTAAACGTTTGAATTAGTGTTCCTTAAAAATTGTACGTAAAATTTTTCTTTTTTTTATCAGTTCTTCTATGAGAGATGAAGTGTGTTCAAAAGAATTTGAAAGAGTACACCGTATAGTATATTATATAATGTATAAACCTGATATGTATGAAAACTTCATGAACTAAAATTAACAAGTTTTTAAAACTAAAGAAGCAGTGATGAAGTAGGAAACTTTTAAACGAAACTTAGAATTGATGCGGTTTATTTCCTATCTTTTACAAATGTTGGATATATGGAAGGACTAATGAATGACAGTCATTTTCGATAAGATTCGTTGAAATATTATTAAAATAAAATAAAAAACTAAGATAAAAAATAGAAAATAGGTCATGTGAAGCTCGTTCAAATATTTCTCGTGAAGCTCGTTCAATCGTGCTTCCTTTTAAAAACATTAATTCGCTCTGTCCAACTTAACGCCACCTTAGTCCGCGGGCCATTTTCTGCACACTTTCGATACATCGTGACACAGAGTGAGGTTTGACAAAATAATGGCCCATAAATAAAACTAAAGGGTTATGTTTATTTATGTATTTGTAACGCGATATTTTGTTTCTCGCCAACAAATACTTATTATTCCATGCTGGAAAAATTAAATATTTTATTTTTATATTTATAATAATAATTTTTTAGATGTAGAATTATAATAAAATGTTTATATATTTTAAAGTATGACGGGGTAATTACGAACTCAATTTCCTATTTTCTCTCACCGGACATGTCAAATCAAATATTAGTTCAGACAGATTTATAACACAAAGTTGTGACCCTCGACGTTTGATGAAAAATCGGATGTACGAGCAAAATGTACTGTAACTCGCGTAACAAAAAGAGTTTTGCGTGTACCATACAGCACGCGGGCAGCTAGTTGGAGAGCACTGCGTTACATCTTTCCATTCGAAGATTCAATGAGCATGATCGTTTACATAGTCCACCCTTTAAGAAATGTCTTATTTCATTCCCCTAGTACAAAAATGTGCTTTCTGTACTTTATCCATTTTAGAGATGACTTTAACTATATTCCCAGAATCCACATAGCATAGGTGACCCAGGAGAAAACAGTATGCAGGTATTTTGTAGTATTAGACCAAATGCAACTTCAAAATCGGATAACATCTGTCATTTATTATTTAAAAGAAACCACATTTATGTTCTGATCACGATACGAAGTCCACATCGTTTGTTATTTTCTTTCTTTTCTAATTTTGCACAGGTATAATTAGTAGAGAAACTTAAGAAATGAAAAATTTTGTGCTAAACATAAAAGGAATGTTATAATTTATGAAAGATTTTCCATACAGGTAGTTATTATGTAATTGAAAACAAATAAATGATGTCTTAAGGTACCTTTAAACCCAAGATCCGCTACACTGTACTACCCCACATATTATGAGACAATTCAAATCATACATAATCGTTTGTTTTCATCAAAACACGCACATAGCATTAACTAGGGACTTATGATTTCCTGCGTTCGAAAGCAAAAACGAATTGCATTATTCATGAGAAATGCTGCTAGTCAGTATTGAATATTGATTTATTCCTCGCCACTCAACCAAATAAGTGTTAATTTTATTGGTTTCTTTCAGACAATTTAATTTATCTTTATTGTATGAGCAAATCACCGAATGTATTAGAATACCAGAATTGAAGTTATTAGATTTTGAAATTATTATTATCTCTGAACATCAGCTAGAGTCTTCAAAAGACCCTTCAAATAACACCTAACAAATTATCCAACCAATTAAAACGTTGAGCAGAATTTATGTTCCATTTAAGAAATTATTTCATTTGTATTGTATCTGTTATATCTGTACATATTATCTCAGTTTTATTATTTTTGTATTTTTCAGTTACTTTGTTAATTGAGTCCTTTTCAAAAACATAACGTCGCATTACCTTCGCCAAAAAGCTCTGAATCAATAACAATAAAAATGGAGATGACACTGCATTCTATTGTTAAGTATCTTCAATTTCCATAAACAAAGTATAAGAGCAACTCTTCTTTAATTGCAATAGTGCACGCTCAAACTCGCCCTCCGTAACCCGAAAACTTGTGTTCGTTTTTAGATGAGGTCATAAACAATCATCATCTTGTTGTACATTGTCAACGTTTTGCCAATTGTGGCATCTTCAAAGTTACAATTACCTAAGAAAAAGAACACTTTCTTGTGCAATTTTGTACATTTTCTCTCATATGATTTATTAGACTCCACATAATTTGGTACTGGGTGGTGTGTTCTATCCTACACACCTCCTTACCCATCCCTTACTTTTCATATGTCTTTTCATATGTCATATGTGAATACTACACACCGTGTTTAAGGCATAGTGTGTAGTATTCAAACATTGATAAAAAGATGACTGAGTATATGACAACAAGTACTATGGGAGTAAGACATCCCTTGTACCCCCAGGGAGAGGGTCAGAAGGGGATGACATGTAAAAATCCAATATCAGATTCGAAAACAAACTTTTTGGTGCTGTTCGGATGGATAAGGACGTTCCAGATGCTTGTGAACAATCAGTCCACTTTGCAGATAATATACCCCTAGCATCGCTGGGGTATGGATAGTAATGAAGGACATGTAAACATGATAAAAACGACCGATATTGATATTGAATAAATGATATTTGGGACCGCTGAAGTGAAGTGACACCCTAATTGCCAGATAAGTACACGATCACCTCCTATGAGGAATAACTCTTTGTGTTGAGGGTAAGGAGAAGTGAAATGTAAAAATAATCGAAAGTGACCGAAATTTGGGACAGCTGATTTTCTCGAAGACATCAAAGTTCACAATCAGCCCATATAAATTCCAGCACCCCTAGTGAAGGGGATGCCATGAAAAAAATATTGAACATGACATATCAGTGACTAGTCTATAATTTTCGGCATCGCTGAGTTGACAATGAAATCCCGATATAGTGTAAGTCTGAGCTCAAGTCTCATGAAACAAACACACTACTAGCACCCCTTGGGTGGGGGCTGGAAATGGGTTTATGTATAAACATAATTGAAAACTAATATTAAAAATATAATAATATATAATAAATCAATATAATAAAAAATAAAAATGCATCGGATATGTAGTTGTAGGATTGACGAGATGCTTGAACTACCAAGGTCGTTATGTCCAAGATGAGATCACATAGGAGCACAGTATTATTAAAGACGAGGGCGGAAAGGGTGAGACGTAAAAATAACGTAAAACGACCGATATTGGGGTCCAGTGCGTGGTTATTCTGAATTCTGAGATGAATACTCGTATTTCCAATGACATTATGTATCCTTCAGAGCACGTGAAGTGCATGACGCCCCTGGAGGTGGGTGTTGGGAAGAGCGTGACAAAAAAAAAGTTATTAAAAATGTCCGCTAATAAAGGATTTTACGGAAATTCGCCCCTAAGGGTGTGAAATGGGAAATTGATGTTTTCTAAAAACCTTTTTTAAATTACATCAGCGAAAATACTCCAATATAATATAATTGAGGGTACACACCAATACTCATATAACCTCAAACTTTAATGGATAACATTCTCAGTGGATACCTATGAGGATATGAGAAGAAATAAAATTACAGGTATTACAGAATTTACGCGAGCAAAGCTGCGGGTACTCAGTTTCGTATAGAGATCAGAGTACATTTTGGAAAATTCCTCAAAAACTGCACAAAATTTTGTGTATATAAGAGTAATTTATGTTATTTTAAGGAAGTGACGATTTTTCATAATAAGGTAAATATATTTAAAATACCTTTATATCAGTTTTATTTATCTCTCTGTAGCTTTAAAATTAAAAAATTGCTACTTCAAGCTGATGAAGTTATTGCAGACCCCTCGACTGTTTGAAGTTTACACGAATACGGGTATTCTTGTCCTATCACTCGGATAACTTATTAATATTTAATTGTATAAACCGTTGCTATACAAGAGAGTGTTTCTAATTCCTAGAGTTATAAAGTAATTTCTAAAATAAACAAGAGAGTAAGATCACGATTGAAACCTTCAGCGACAAAATGGTCAGAAGAAATGTAAGAGGAGTCCGAATTCCATATTCCCTCGCGTTCGCCCTTTGTAGAATAAAATGTTATTTTAATCGTGAAATATATTTTATGCATATCGAGGCGTGCACCTGCGAGCCTTGTAAGTATGCCGTGCTGTAAAGCGAGCTACTAATACGCGAATCTTCGTCGACCGAATTTCATTTTTTTTCCTACTTGACATGTATTTTAGTATTTTAGTACTTTTAAGAAGGCAGACTTTAATAAAATTATAGTTTCCCTTAACATGGAATTTCTCATTTTGTATGTTGGGGAAGATGTTTTCTCTCCTAAATAAAGAATTTTTGAAGAATTAAAATGTTTTCTGCGTTATATTTTATTAGGTAATTAAAAGTATATCCTTGAAAATTCAATGAGATAAAATGAGATTGTGAACAAACTGAGCGCTTTGGCGTTTCATTTTTTTTGGAGGGGGGGGGCTTTAGGGCTCGTCAACAGCGAGGTCATTGAGCCCTTAAAACTTGTACAGGTAGGGAAAATGCAGTTACGCACTAGGGAGAGCCAACAT
>NNCF01126870.1:410944-437643 GCA_002313205.1 Laupala kohalensis | reverse complement strand
AGGTCAGAAAAGAGAAAGGAAGGAGCATGGCACAAGTAAGTGGAAGTAATGCCAGACTCAGCTCGGGGCCCCGTGTTCGCCAAACACGTACTTACTAGATGTAAGTCCCCTTGGGGGCGTTTCATATTACTTACTATTTACTTTTAATAGTGACTTTCTACACCAGAATGTAAAAATATTTTACTTGTACTTTATGTTAATTCTCATTCATATATTTGCGAAATTATCATTATTTTTTTAAGAAATAAATTCTCTTCTTACCATTGGACATAATATTTTGATTTTTTCTCCTGAATGATGATCACTTATTTCCTTAAAATTTTGAATTCATTCTCTAAAAAGTTATATTCGACACAAAACGTAAACCACAAGAATGAGTAAAAGAACTCAAGTATAAGAGTATTATTTTGGTAGAAAAAATTTATTAACCAATTTCACGCTTCCACAAGATTTAGAGAATCAGCATTTGATCCTAAAAATGTTATGAAGAGCTGTTGTTATTGGAACGAGGTGGCAGGGTCGATGACAGAACGTAAAATATTTGACGAGTTCGACTTTTCATTCTGCTTGCCTCTTTTACGTGTAAATTCATTGAACCGGCCTGAATGTATTTCGCGCAAGAATAACATTTTGCGCAATCCATGTAAAATACAAGCTTCCTAGAATTTTCCTTTCTCGACAAACACATCACAACACACGAAACAATTCAGTTTCAACGTTACAGGCGTTTCTATCTACTTCCTTCTCGAACCAGGTGAGGCAAGTATCCTCAATCACAATGTAGTTACAAAAACTCACGAAATTTGTTCCGAATATTGATTTTTCTTTTCGTGCATGTTAAGAGATTGCGAAGAACTTAGAACAGTTAAATTAACTTTATCATAATTATATGAAAAAATGAAATATAATAGGTATATCCTAAAATAACAATATATGCTGTGTATCACCTCATGGTGTAATTTATCTCATTACCCTTCAGAAAGATGCATGGGGTCACCCAACAAATGCAATCAAATTCAGAAAAAAGAATTGGTTTATTAACAATTGTTCTATTTCTACCTATCTAACAACAAAAATTAGAGTTCGCGTTTCTTACTCATTTGAGAATAATGAGTGATGTAAATCTAATTATCTACTAAAACATAATGTACATTTAAACGTTTTTTATTGACATCTTTATGAGAAGCCGTTCGAGAAACATTGCTGAAGAGTTATTTTGAAAGAGATGTTTTCCGAACATTGACCCACATTTAAGCAATGAGACTTGACAATGGCCTTGAAGACAACAAGAACTGTATTTTGATGAATCAACTCTCACAAAATCCTTCACTATGTTACATTAATGTCTATAAACATCATTCATGAAATCATTATTTCACAAATCATTAAAACAATCGAATAAATTTTAATTTTGAATGTATTTTTCAAAGTATTTTCAGTATAACATTCATCAATAAAAGAGAGACATATTTAGCCTCATTCGACTTTCTTTATGAACAATGTAATGTTAAAAAAGAATTGAGAAACAATATAAAGATAAAAAATATAATTATATTAATTAAATTTATTTATTATAATTTAATTTTTATAATTATTATAAAGAAGATATAAAGGTAGGACAATATAATTCTGAAACGATAATCATTTATATTGAAATACGTTCAGAAGGATAATTTTTCAGGATTTCTTTGAGATAAATTATTATTAAAAGTAATACAAATCGTCTCATAAATAACTTCCTCTTCTCTTCTGCATATCCATAAACGCAGTTTTCAAATAAAGGATAGTTTTTTTTCATTTCCAATAACATTTCGAAATTTATTATACCATTCCTTTGCGGATTATATAACAACACTTCCCATATTTAACGATAATTTCACAAAACAACTCGCTGTTGATTTTTATATGAACGTACTAGAATCAAATGTGAGACAATTTTCCTTTTTGAAACTTAAAACATTTTTACTGATATTAAAACTTCTTCAAAATTTTATGTTTGGAAATTTTGTTTTTGCTTGGGAATTACATTTGAATTACATCTTCACGTGAAGGAATTCGACGCTGATTTGTAAGGGATCTCATGACACCTGAGACTGTCACATTTCTAAAAATATCAGTTCCATTTCGTCTCTCATAGCTGTCAAATTTGTTGAAATCTAGTCCAAGCCTCCCCAGCGTAGCGTGCTCCCTAGATTGAGAACGAGTGTGTATTACCAAAACTAATTAAGCAGCCTGCCTACTCAAAAAATTGTTCGATGTTATCAAAGGTTAGTCAAAATATCTCAGTGATGAATAGAGGAGCACGTCATTCTTTAGATTACTATTCATAAGATAAGGCGGTGTAGGCAACTCAATTGAGGAGATAAATTCTTAATCAAGCAATTTCGGGAAGGATACTGTTAGTCTCTCTTGTGACGCGAAGGGCAGTGTGTTGCATCGAATCAACGTCTACAATGAACATGGAAATACTGCAGTACGTATACATTTCTGATATTCTTTCACAAAGGAACGCTTCTAACGCTAATAAAAATTTAAGTGTTTTTGTTGTTCTACTTTTTCTTCAACAAATTAAGACAAAAAATTAACATTATGAGTGAAATTTTTTAGATCTTTCCACTCATTGCTGTTCCTTTTTTACTGATTCTTCTGATGTTATAATTTTCTTAGGAGTAGTATGATGTCGGTCATGATCCTTTCGTAGAGAATACAGAGAAACGATTTGACTCCAATACTTTGTTGTCTTCAATTTGTTTGTTACTTTTTTAGATTAATTTTTTTGATTCATAAAATAAATTTTATGACCAAATCCAGAAATATTTAGCATTCTGACGCAATAATATATTTAATACGCTCTTCAGTGCCATGTCATTCTAAATATTAGCAATAAACTATTTCCCTAGAATTCTACGTGTCTCTTCGTTTACTAATTTCGTTGGTAAACGTAACATTAAGGCATGTTGCGAGGATCAACAGCCCAAAATACGTAAAACAATAATTTATTGAATCCGACTTATTGTTTCTTTTTCATTTTAACTGAAAAGACCATTATATTGAGCTAATATTTCACTTAAATAGTAATTTGGATAATTGAATCGAGTCGAAATGGATTATATATTTCTTTCTTTGCTCCAGAGCTTCTGGAACTTTTATAATTTGCAAAATATTCTTCATAAAATCTCTGAATTATAAATGGTTTAGCCATCAGTCAAAAGAAAGCGACATTGAACTAACGAATAGATAAATACGTAATGCATTCAGCACGATCGTAAATTTCAATCTGCAATAGCAAATAGAACAAATTGTCCAAGAAAGAAGGGTAGAAAGGAACCATTCTCCACAAATCTGAATTATTATATTGACATTTGACTGAAAAATTTTTGCCAAAACCAAAATTATGACTCAATACATAAATTTTTTGTGTATGTATGAAATTTCCAAACAAGCTCTCAAATTACAAAAAATGTATGTTTATTGACATACGTGAACATGAATAAACTTATACATATGTAGATGATATTTTGCATACTTCGTTTATAAATGAAAACTGTGAGCAATTTTTTCAGTGCAGATGAGTGATCAAACTTAAGTAATATATGTTGCGAGGTTTTTCCCATAATGTGGGGTTATGTCATACAATTCTCGAGAAATTTTTTCCTTAAATGTTTCTTGGAGAGGAGAAATAACAGACCCACTCAGCGCTGATTCTCGGAAATCTGCCCATTAGAATTTACCTTCTTTGTCTCCACGATCCCACGTCTAGTCATACTTATCGTCTCCTCAATTCTCAATATATGCGAAGGGCTTAGAAGCCATGCGTTACAAGGGACTTTTCTTGAGAAATCGAAGCAATGAGACATCAATATAATAAGAGTAAACTGTGAGACACCGAGAACTATTTCAGTGGGATGCAGATGGTATGAGAGGTAGTTTTACAAAAACTTTAAAGAAGAGAAGTGGTGTGACTTTTGGACTAAATATTGTATTTCATAAATTATGATAATTTGCCCGATATAAGAAAACATAGGACACTTTGTAATGAGGTGAGTAGAAGTGAATATTGCCTCAAAACTTTCAACTTAGTTTCCTAGTTCATTGTTTTTGTCAAGTACACTTACTTCTAGGTACATCATATGGTGTAATTGACGCATAAATTTAATCTTTAACAATCATGTGCATTATATTCGTAAAGATCCACATTACAATACGCATTGCTCCCATGACGTTCCTCGTAGACTTGTTCACGGCAACTTAAATAAGTGTACATTTCTTTTTTCTTCTTTTTTTTTTTGTAATTAAAATGTATAAATATTTACTGTTTTGAATAATTAAGAAACTAATTCAAACGTTGAAAGGCCTAATTTAAGTATATTTTCAGTTTTAAATTAGGTCTTTCAACGTTTGAATTAGTTTCTTAATTATTCAAAACAGTAAATATTTATACATTTTAATTACAAAAAAACTTTATTATTCGTCAAATTTAAAAATTTCCTCGTTTTGCATCTATTTTGAACATTTTGTAACCTCATCTATACGCCTGAAATGTCTCTTTTCGTCTTGTCTAGTATTGCATTGAACGCATGGTGGTATCACTGACCTAGGTTACTACGAAGAACATTGTGTCCCAAGTGCCTTCAGCTCTCTCCGATCGTTTTCATCAAGGCCGAGTGACTCTTTTAGTTCTAGCGTCAGCGATGAGAGATTTAGAAAATGTGACCTCTAGTTGATGCCATATATTCTATCTAGAGGAGAATGCTTTCACACAATGATGGATGAGTAAGATGCTGAAGATAAAGAGCGTAGCGTACGAAAATAATTTCATAATAATTTTATTTCCTCCCATATTAAGAAAGCTGATACGCAGAAAAGGAGAGAAAATATAACTAGTATTTAATCTCTCCATTGAAGCAATTCGCTCCATTATTGTGATTGTGGTGAAGGGAATTTGCACTGTAGAAGAACATTGACATTCAACTGCGGTGCCAAGAGCATTCGGCGAACTGTTGCTTGAATTAGAAGCGGGAGATTCCGCGCATCGTTGGATCTCCTACAACAGCGTCGATATGTAAGGGAGGCCGCGAAATAATTATTCCTACAACTAATATGATTCTAAGAGGAAAACATAACTTAATATAAACATTTTATTCACATTTTTACGAGTACACACATAAAACACAAATCAATGAGATGGTTGCATTTGTTTTGTTTTTTGTTTTTTTTATTCGTGAATTCATGTCAGAAACACAAAAATTTAAACTATAAAAGACGAATCCAGAATTTATTCTAGTTAATAGTTTTAATTAGTTGCTTTAGCACTTGAGCTCACTATATAATAATAAGGCACACTATATTCTTATATTAGGTTGGGTGTCACTAAATGTCTATTCCGTTTGTTTATTTGTTGTTGTTTGTTGTGGTAGGTGGATGTTGTGGTGCTCGGTGCTACAACAATTATGGTGTTACATGCATTTCTCTGATGAACAAGTATAAAGCTCAACTAGGGTACGCGAATTATGAATGCAGCAAATTTATTCCTAGCAAAGACAAAGTAGTCAACTTCATTCAGAAGTAGACCGAGATTGTATAGTGAAATAATTGTTGGTCATTTTCTGAATCAATTATTCTTGGATAATAACTCAGAAAAAAATTGAAATGTATCGAATACTTTGGAAAATATAAAGGTAGCTATCTAAGAAGAAATGATCGTGTAAAGTATATTCTCACAAAATGTATGGGGAGAAAACAAAAACCAGAGAGGTATTTTCTAGCACTTCATAACCGAGAATAAAATTAAATCATGAAGATACTATTTAAAATCATAAAGATTTTAAAATAATTGAAACAGGATTTTGGATTTAATATGAAAAGACGAAACAATATTTTGTATTAGCAGTGCTTTGAAAAAGGAATACAAATTTTCCAGTATGAATCAGAGCTGTGTGAAAGTAAAGCACATTTCAAAGTATTAAGTAAAACTTTTTTTTCTTTTTTTGGAAGATACATCGCGTTACATCTATTTTAGTAATTTGGACGGAAAAAATATTTTAAGAACACACGTTACCTAAGAGAACGTTGTGATGCTATATATTACGTTAATGTTCTCTCGTTCAATGAACACACAGTTCGTGATTTTTGGTCAATTTTGTCAAAGTTGTTTCCATACTTTCTGATCCTGATCTTGTTTTCTAACAGTTATAACATTTTTATTATTAATAGGTATGTGGTATTTTTCAGGAATCTTTGTAAATGAGTGTTTGGTGATGTGTTTTACTCTGTACAGCAGATGCATTTTTTTTTATTCAATCAGTCCCCATGTGGAAAAATACTAATTAAATGAGGAGTACTCAACTGACTGGTACTTCACGAACTACGAGTCAAACTACGAATATTTGCCTAATATATTTTTTTAAATTGAGGATAAAGAAAACATTAAGAATGCTGAATCATTCAAACACGGCGATGAGATGTAAACCAGACATTTGATGCGAGATCTCTGACAAATTCTGAATTTTTGCGAAGTATGTATACCATATTTCATCCGCTTGTGATGTTGAAAAGTGAAGAAAGAAGCACACTGTCAACCGAATCGATGCTGACGAAACACTGGAGAAATGTGTACAATCATATTTACACCATTCACTCATTCAATGATGCCGGCCGGATACACCTTCAACCATTGACGTTACGACAGAACCGTCTAAAGCACGCCGTATTTTTGTTCATAATTGAACACGGAAAAATAGCACCAGAAATAGGGGAAATCGAAACGAGCCTCACCTTCCACCACACGGTATGCCAGTATAGCTACGAGATGATACACACGTGAAACATTCGTAATCTTCCTTGAATTGATGGGAGGTCGGTGGTGAAACGGTTAGTTCGCTGGCCACCTCTGATATTAGGGTAGATCCATGAGGAATTTGAATGACGAAGCGGTTCTGAAATTTCATCGGTTTTTTTTCCTTCTCCTTTCATCATCCGCACTTTGCTCTTCATTTCTTCATCCATCCCGTAGCACCCATTTTAAAGGGAGAAACCATACATATCCGCGAGGTAGAATACCATCACGCAACAGTTTCCCCACAATGGAGTGCAGTACAAAATGAAACAATTTAAAAAAATTGAACAATAATCTGCGAGATCTATACTAAGTGAACGGTTACATACCCTGTTCCAAATTGCTCGGACGACCACATAATGATGAGCGGATTGGATTGTTTAGTTTGGGCAGTATGCCCTGGGCTTAAAGATTTTGACTTAAAACTTAGAGTTGAAATCTCATCTTATTTTTTAAGGGCTAAAATTTTCATCACATACTTATTTTTCATCTGTGCGACAAAATGTGACAATCCGCTTTTATTGAAATTGGAAATGTATCGTCATGTAAGATTTGTCAATTTCCAAAGCTTTTCATAAAATTTTGTTTCGTTGTAATGTAAAAGAAGCTGTTTTTCTTCGGTTTTCGACAAATTTATACTCCCAGACAAGTTGTTAAAATAAAAAAAACAGCTATACCACTTTATATAAATATTTCTATTATTCAACAACTAATGCATATAAATTTCATATATTGAAACGTTTTTTCTAGTTATCAAGAATAAGACAGCAACCAACTTTTTGAAAATCTCCATGTATAACAAAAATGTAATAAATTAACTTTATACACTTGCAGCATATAAAATTGTTTGCTCTTGGACATTTCCTCACTGAATAGTACACATTTACTTAATATTCGCGTACATATTTATAAGTAGTTATTTTGCTCCTCAGGTAAACTAGGACGTCAGGTAAACGTTATTGGGATTGTTATCAAAATATGATGTTTTTGTCCAGAATCTCTAGAAGATTGAGAAGTATATACATTCGCTTCCTAGCGAGCAGGGCAAACATAGAAACTTTTCCTGAGGGTGGCCCGTGAACCTTAGAACCAATGCGTTATCTAACTCTTCCAAAGCTTAACTAAAAAGTGAAAGCAAAAATTATTTTAAAAGTAATTCTATTTTTAATTCAATACATTTTAAATAAGTAAATAAATAAATAAATTTTATTGTCAAAGAAGAAATTTGTCAAAACTGCGTGTGACCAAGTGGGGGATAATAAATTAAGTTGCACTCCGGAAATAAGCATGGGAACATCCCATCAATTCCAATGAAGGGTCCAAGGGCAGTGGCGGATTTAATTCTTAAAAAGAAATTATTTAATACCTAAGTTCGTAAATACATTATTCTTTCAATACTTTGATGACTTTCAATATCGTCCATGTCATTTGACTGAGACAGAGACAATAAAGTGTGCAAGTTTATCTTATTATTTTATTTGTATCATTGTGTTTACTGTGTAAATGATGTATGTCTTGCAACCTCGGGAATTACGAAATCAGTGGTGTGTTGGATACTGAAAGAGCATCTTTTTCTCTTCGACAGAAGTTTTAGTATAGATGGGGGGGGGGTTAGCCTGCTCTCTACTATCTTCAAGTCTAAATGTGCCTGTAAAAGATTTTATTTGAGATCAGAAATTTTAGGAATTATCGAAATTGGACCTATTTTATATCGAATAACTTATTTGTCTTTTGCTTTTGTAGTTACAAACGCACAGATAGCAATCCAACAGATTGGGAAATTAGTGGGATTAAGATACATACATGAGGAGATGAAATGGCGTGTTGGTTTTGCGGAGAAGTGCAGGGATTGAAACAACAGCGCTGATCGGAAAGGAAGGCAGTGGGTTAGCGCGTCATAATAACACGACTGGACGACGTGTTGTTTCGAAGAGTCGTCTAGCTCGCTCAAGCGCGTCAGGTGGCGAGTCCTTCCCCGAATCGAAGCTCCAAGCGAGGACGCGCTCAGCCTGCAAGCAAGGACGTGTTTCAAGAAGACTCCCAAGCCTCCTTGTATTCTTCTTCCTATTTCCCGCGCCTACGGCGATTACAACAGCCGCGTCTCCGCCCAATATAATTGCACCCTCGTTTCTTGTCCTAACCCCAGGCCCATCGAGGCAGGAAGTCTTTCGTTAGTGGTGATCTAGTGACTCCTCCCATGAGGTGAAGGTGATCATGTAAGAGTAAGCGACTTCGAAGTTTTGTAATTATTAGAAAGAATGACTTTTTATAAACATAAACAAAAAGTAAAACATGCAACAGATGATGATCAACTGTTCTTTCTATACAAAATCTCTTACTTAACGATGTTTGTATGAATCTAGTTTAAAATTTGTAATTTTGTACTGTTGAAGATCCCGTTATTAAACCGGTTATCAAATCCATTTTAATCAACGTATACATTATAGAAGAGATTTTCAAAACTTATTTACTTTCTCTTGGTTCATGTTACTTTGGCAACTGTATGTCTATCAGAAATGCAATCCAGATTCTCTTGACAGGATATTCTTCTGAGCTTGAAGAGAAATACCTACAGCATTCCAGTTTAAACCTTAAGTTCCAGATTCCTAAGGACTGGAGTGTTTTATTAATACAAGAAATATATAATCTAAGTAATTCGACCAATTTATTATTAAAAATGGAAATTGAAGTTTCTTCATTGTCCATATACTTATTGAAGTAAATTATATGACCAGTGAGCTTCAGAATATATTGCAAACAACATACTTGAATACTGATTCTTAAATTTGCCACATGTATGAAACAATATACTAGTAAACAAATTTCAATGAAGCATATTTATGATTCATACATCCATTCTTCGGAGTATACAAAAGACATACAAAGACTTGTACGGGGACATAAAAAATTACATTTATATCTAAGTGTTTATTTGTGAACTACCATTACATTTTTCCCGATATTTTTTCCACTGTTTTGTGTCCCTTTTTAAAATATATACTTCACTGCCTGACACACTTGGCTTCTTCCAGTACCCACTCTAACAAAATGCGTGTCCCACTTGTCGCCGGTCGTCAGATCTCCTCTCTCTGTATTACAGACTGACTTCAAAAGCTAAAGACACATTTGCGTTTTCTCCGCTCCGCTTGTCCAAAGACACACCTAGCGGAGCGTCAGCAGGCAGGAGTAGGGGAACGTGAGTAGGTGTGGAAGGAACAAGGTCACTTCAGGAAGAAAACAGATGTGTTTCACGCAGGTCTTGTACAGAGCATCCATGCAACTGCCCGCTATATACACAACGATTTTATTGTAAAACACATGTTCTCATATATTAGAAAATGTTTAAAGTAATATTTANTTTTTTTTTATATATATATATATATATATATATATATATATATATATATATATATATATATATATATATATATATATATATATATATATATATATCAGTAATAGTGAAATATACTTATATAAGAAATAAATAACAACGTACGACATTTTTACGGACGATTACGATATATATTGTGCTTACTTAAATATTTTGCTACGTTTATGTTTATTGTTACAATGTGTTACCTCCAAACGGCGACTCAAACCACGAGTCGTTACGTTGTGCACTTTAATAAGAACAATATGTATTGTAATCGTCCCTAAAAAGGTCGTAAGTTGCAATTTATTTATTTATCATTTATATAATGGACGTTAATAGTAGAATACATAATTACTTAATTCAAATATAATTCCCTTTTAAAATGTACTCTTACCATGTAATTTATAAATAATTATTGATAGATAACTACTTTCCAAAATACTTAACATGTTTGACTCAATGTTTATTGTTTTTAAACAGTTAATTTTAAGTAGTAATATAAATTTTAATTTGCGCTTTAAATAAGGCCAACTGTAGGACAATCTTCCATCTATGTTCAAAAATTGTTAATATCATATAATTTTGATAATTAAAAGCAAACTGTACAGACAAAATTACCCAATATTTTGGAACTTCCCAGCTCGAGAAGTTTCTATTAGATTTTTAGAAAGTCGTGTTTTGTTCGTTTCAAATACACGGACAATCAAAAACACAACACAATGCAAATTCATAATATGACACAAAGATTCACAATGACTTCACAAAAATAGTACGACATAGAACTCAAATTCAGGAACAAATATAACAAATAATAGAAATGTAAAGCTTTAAAATGTTCATGTGAAAATGCGCATTTCTCTCTTTCTACCAAAAAACACTTCAAAATTTTTAACCATTACATAACGAAAACCTCGTAAGACTAAAATAAATACAGAAGAATACACGAAGTAGTCAAAAATAGTAAAACACGAAAATAAGAAAGCTTCAGAAATACGAACTCCACTGAAAAGGACGCGAAAAGGTTTTTATAAAGAAGTGAGGAAGCTCTAGAACAAATACTCAGTGTTGCAATAATTAATATGAACATTGATATAATTAATAATCCGTCCGTAGAAATTGAAGGAAATGAAATTCAAGGGAAGCACCGTGAACGAAATCACCCACCGTCTCCCTTACTTCTCTTAATATTCCCATCTATTAACACTTGTGACCTCAGCAGGCGACGAGGTCGCGCAGGGAGCAGCGGAGATCTCCGCTCCGCGCCCGCTAGATGTGTCTTTGCCCATAAGAAAACACGTGCTGTTTCCCCGGCGGCCCGCAGAAATGAGCGGAGAACTCCGCTGAAAGCAGCGGGCGAAAAATCGCTCCGCGCCCGGTAAATGTTTCTTTGCCCATAAGAAAACACAGGTCGGCGGAAAAAACGCTCCGATCCGCTCCGCGTCAAAAACGCAGGTGTGTCTTTAGCCAAAGAGCGTTCGCAGGAGTTGTTTTCGAGAGCGATCTGCGCACGCAGCACATGGCATCTAGTAGCCCGTGCGCAATCTTGGTATCACGCTTAGTCTCCAGCACTTGTTTATGCAGGTGACGCATCGCCGCGCGTGAGCAGCAGGAGCATGTTGTCAAGTAAGGAGAAAATGCACTGTTCATTTGACCACGTTTGATTTTCATGGAAAGAAAATCAGGCGCTAATATTCAAAATCATACAAAATCTTAAAATGACAAGATAAAATGTCAACTCATCTTGAAATATTTTAATGTCTGAAATGAAGGACAATACTGCGCCGAAGCAATAGAATTGACCAAAACGTAGTAAGATGCTGAAATTTCAGCTCTCTTATCCATAGGTATGAGATCACGCGTCACTTGATTCAATAATTAGATTAAACGAGTCCTATATATCAGTTTGACAGTCTGTTCGAGACAAGTTGCGTCAAACTTCAACATTTTCCAACGTAGGAAAATGTGAGGCAGATAATGTGAAGAAATTCTGACAAAAAAATAGCTGTGTTATTTGAATTACATGATGCGCGGGTTCGGGGGAGGGGGGAGAAACTAAAAAAAAACATATCGCTTGTTTAAATAAAAGGCAATTCTGGATAAGGTCAAAGTATATCTGACTTGCAGGGTTATCTCATAGATTGGATGTTACTTCGTCGAAATATTTACAACTAAAGTTAAATTTCCAATCTTTAAGATTTAACTTTTATTACCCTATCACTTGTAATACTGTGACATATTCAGCAATTTTACTATATAATCTATATTTCATAAGATAAGGAAGTATTAAAATTTTGAAATGAGGTTGCACTAAACCTCAACAAGCAGGATCAAAGAGAAGCTATCTTAAAAATTGCGCCCTCTCTTTAGCATTTTTGGGTAAGTATCGATACGTAACAAATTTTGATAAATCAATCAAGGGATTAATGTTTTAAGAGGGCCTTTGAGAAAAGGAAGCCACCGATTTACGGTCATGACTTCCTTTGAGCTAGACGCAATATAGTGTAACCCGACTCGGACAAAATAAAACCTGCAAAAAACTAACATGAACGGGATCGCAGTTTTTACTAGTTAATTATAAAGCAGTAGCAGTAAATTAGTTTTTTGTCCTCAACGTATTCATTGGCAGTTTGTGAGTAAATTATTAATTAATTGATTTTTTTATTTACAGTCTATCTAGCTTGATGCAGATACAGAGCTCGTACACAACATAGCCAACACTTTTACTTCGCAATAAGGTGAGGATAAGTGTACCTCGCGCTAAATCTATCTCCGGCCATCAATTCAAATCACCGGCTTTTATAGTGCTATTTTGTTTTTTCTGCATCGAGCGAATGGAACGAATATTACCTTGCGTCTCGATTTGTTGGTTAATGTTTTCACAGCAAATAGTCGCTTTCTTAACTGATATTAATACTTATTCGGATATTACTTAGAGTCATAGAAGTTGGCAGTTCGTGTTAGATGGTCATAGTACATAATTTTCGGCAAAGTTACGTGACTTAGAGTATCGTGGCGTCGCTCAAAGTAATTTTAAATTTAATCCACAAGTATAAATCAAGATAAAAATCTTATTAAAAATCCATTAATTCGAGCGTGAAAAATATTCACTTCTTATCTAATCGAATTTTCAAGATATTTTATCAGACAATGACTTAAGTGTTTGGATCAAAAGCTTAGTCAAGAGCAAAACAATGGAGTGGAATCGGATAATTCAAGATGGATCCCACAATTCAATGGAGTGGTTGATGGACCAATATAAGGCGTCGGTGATTATGAACCCTACACGTGACATCAACTGTAAATGGTAATTAGGAACTCAGTCGTGTTGGTAGTGGTATCCATCACCACTATCTAATTGATTAATAGAATGATAATGTACTAGCACAGAAGTAAGAAAAAATTTTGTTATTCGCCGAGTATGACGCGTGCCAAACATCACAGCAAAAGTTGCCAACCGGTGGTCCTCGAAATTAAAAAACTTGGAAATTGACGGTCCAAAATGTTGGTGACATTGAACTTCAACCCATTATACATGAGATTATTTCATATTAAGGATTAGCAGGGGGAAGAAATATGCGCTTTCTTGTCGGAAAGGGGATCATATTATAATTTAATTTGAACATGTGAAATCTCATTCGTCAAGGATTCTTGTGATAAAAATCTCACGATGTTGTCGACAGTTGGCATAAATTTATTCCTTTCAGTAAGCATCATTAAGGAACAAACATAGTTAAATCAAACTTGTCTTTTTATCATGAGCATTGGCCACAAAATTTGTTTAAAAGTTATGAAAAAATATTATTTATTTCCTTGTTAGTGTAAATCATAAACATTATTAATGTACTAAAAGAGGAAAAATAATCTGATACCAAATTCACACTCACATTATGTTCAATAATCAATTTTTTAAATAATATTTGGACGCTGAATTGCCGTAAGAAGGGAAAATGATGTAGGGAAGAGAATGAGAAGAAACTTTCACTAAAGCTGAGACCGGTGACCATTCTTGGAACGTTTCCCAGAATTGATATCTACATGAGACGCCGTGGTCAGTTCCTCCACCGTCTTACTTAAACGATGCCACGAAGTCTTTACTTAGTTCCTGGAACATCAGATTTCCTAGCCCTCTATTCAAGGGTCTTTTCTCAGAATAGGTTATCTTTTTCCACAATTCTAATTTCGTCAAATCGAACTCTTCTAGATACGGCCGGTTCCTTTTAAAATTAAGTTCAGTAATGTTTCATCCCTTGAGTATTGATAAATGTTTCGTCCCTTAAATATAAAAATTCTGATATATTTATTGGTTTTCTCATGTATCAAATATTGATACATTTATTTCTTTTCAGTTGGCAGTGCAGATGATAGGGCTGCCATCAACTGAGTCACACGTCCAGGGCAATGAGCCCAAAAACCCGGATAATTTTTACTACAATTTTTGTTTTTGAAAAATTCTTCCCAAAATCAAAATTAGAAACGAATTTAATGAATAAATAAATAGACTTTATTGTCAAAAAACTGTTGCTAACTGCGTATAAACCCGAAGAAATGCGAATAATTTATTTGGTAGGCACAGTGATTGGAAATCATATCCAACACTACGAGCCGAATAGATATAAGAAAAGTGTCATACTTAAAAGTTTGAACAGTACATAAACTATTATTTGTCTACGTAATGAAACCAATTCAATGAAACAATTAATTTCGCTAGAGAATGAATGGTACGTGATAGAAGTAACTGAATTGATCTTTGTTAAAGGGATGGTTTCCTTGTCTATTGACCAAATAAAACAACATTTATGTTTCGACCTTTATTGAGGCCATCCTCAGGGCTAAATTGACTTCTTCAGAGGGAGACCATTTTGTGGTTAGTACGTTAGCTATGTTTTATGGGTCAAATGTAAGCAGAGTGAGGAGTGTGGAGTGATTTTGTGTTGTAAGGAGTATATTTAGCCCTGAGGATGGCGTCAATAAAGGTCGAAACGTCGGCGTAATAAAAACATAAATGTTGTTTTATTTGACATACAGGCAAGAAAACAATTCTTTTATGATCACTATGACTGATAGCTCTCATACTTGATCTTTGTTGATTAGAAATGCATGTCGTGAGAAACCCAGAATATTTCAGCAAATAAAACACTGGAATGATCGACTGAATAATATTTCGAGACTCGTTTTTATCACTAAAATAAAATGCATAAGTAATTAACAATAAAATGAACTATTTTCCTTCACTTTAAGCACCAAAGTTGTGTGTTTGCATTGAAACCCATAAATGAATCAGAAACAACTGCTTCGAATTGCAATGCCAAGACACCTGTCACTATATTCGCTGGAAACACGTTCCAACAAAAGACGAAAACATCGTTTTATTAGGCCTCTTGCGTTCGCATCGAGACGGCGTCATCGGTTTTCGCACAATCGCCTGTAATGTGGATTCCGTGTTTGTGTTGCGTGAACAGACTTCATCAGCGGCACTTCGCATTGTTTCCGACCGCAGCTGCGCTAGTGCGGAGGTTGCGATTATATTCTGGACCGTTCGCGCCACTCGACGGAGAAATTGACATCAAACGATCGCGACGGAATTTCCTTCTTCAGAAACGTCGAAATTTCTCACACATTTTAAGAGGGGATGAGAGACGAATTTTATTTTTTACTCTCACATCTACGTACACTCTAGAGAATAATAAAGTTAAAAATGTTGCTGTACTACTCGACTCGTCTCGCAAGATCTACATATCTCAGGACGTGTCGCCACGTAACTCGATTTTATCGGGGAGGGGCGAAATGCTGTGTATAGTCGACTCACCAGTTTTGTACCCTACAAACAGTTTCTTTTCTTTAGATTTAAGTGAATGATGGGTCAAGGGAAAGCAATTAAGGAAGAAAATTACTATACATCTCCAATTTAGAATATGCAGATGAAATAAAAATTAATAATCAATCAAAAACTGACGACCTTTAATGGACGAACAGTATATATTTTGTGATGCAAAGCCCACGTCATCCGTTAAAGATCGTAAGTTCTTTGATTATTTATTTTATATGTTTATATAAAGGAATGTTTATATAGTGTAGTAGAATAATTATTAATCATTTGAATACATTTTATGGAGCACTGGTTAGAACACGTTTGTGTACATTCCATTAAAACAAAACAAAAAGAAAACAAAATACGTTATCTCACTATTAAATATTATTTTTTACANTTTGTGTACATTCCATTAAAACAAAACAAAAAGAAAACAAAATACGTTATCTCACTATTAAATATTATTTTTTACATTTTTTTTTCAAAGCCCTCTGCCTCGTATTTTTATGTCCGACTTTCACTAGCCACATCAATTTCGAGATTTATTGTTGCTTTCACCAACTAATTTTTTAGATACAAATTTGGAAAGAAAATTAATTTTAAAAAATCACTTTATGTAGATAAATAAATTTATTGTCGAAAAAGCAGTTACAAACTGCGTACGACCACAATGAACTAATTTACCCTCCGGAAGGAAACAGCAAGGGACTATCCCATCCATTCCGATCAAGGACCTTAAGACAGAGGCGGATGGAATTTCAGCACACTCCATAGAAATAATAAAAAGTTAGCTACATGTTATAATATCAACAAATTTGTATTTAATAAAACGCAAAAAATTCGTTTACAAGTACGTAATATCGTCAAACTGCTTTATTCGTACATATTGTTTATATTGTCGGAAATGTGTATCTTTTATGAATCTTAACTATTAAAGTAACTCTAAATTCGAGATAAATGATTACATTACACCGCCGCCTTTAAGTAAGAACCTAGAGATCTGTGTACAAAATATGCCTCTACCCGAAGGGCAACCGGAGAAAAACTCCGGCCAGGATGTGGCTACAGAATTGATATACACAACCATCCCAAGGTTGAGTACGGATAAAACTAAACTTACATGAATAATAAGAAACCCATAATAGCATGCAGGAAAGTAGTTTTAAAATTGAATCACTTATTTTGAAAGTATTGGTGTGATATAGGATAAGATGAATTGACATGTTTAATATTTAAAAGAATAATTAAAAAATAAACATTTGATGGGAAATAGCATAAAAAATAACATTTTAACTTATATGAAATTCAATGAACTCTTTTATATTATAGAAGCAATGGTGNGGAAATAGCATAAAAAATAACATTTTAACTTATATGAAATTCAATGAACTCTTTTATATTATAGAAGCAATGGTGCAGGAGGTATTTTTTAACCGCGGAATTGAGGAGGTTCAATTTATTATCAATTATCTATTCCTTCTTTGTGGAGGGAATTACATAGAACGATTTCCGAATGATAAGGTCCTTTTTGGTAAAGTGTGCTTGACACTCAAGGGCGATGAATATTGTACCCATTGGAAGTATTGTGTTCGTAAACAAGAAACTTTCCCATGAAACAAGCGCGGTACCTTAGTAATTCGGTCTTAACAAACACAAGCGTTTCGTACATAGAAAAATCAGGGAAGTGCTAAAATATTTAACTCCTTAAATAAGGGTTTACAAGAGTTTCGGGGGTGAGATTTATAAATTATCCAAATAACTTTTGAATTCTGAATGTTTGGATGCTCTGACCGGAATTGCTCCAAAATATAATGCTGTTCCGTAAATTGGAGTAAACGTTTGCAAAATATACGCAACGGGAAAAATGAGGACTAACTACGTTATGTGAGATTCGGAATGTGTAACACAATTTGCTTAATTTGTAATTCAGATAATCAATGTGGCAATTGTATTTACAATCGTCTGGAATATGGAGACCTAATTTTGTTTACGTAACAGTATTTAATTGTGTTCCGTTTAATGAAAGGGATACTTGAGCTATAGATTTTGTGAGAGTATCGATTTTGTGATTAAGTAGAAAAATTAGTTTGAGTAATTTATTTAGTTTATTTCGTTACAGAGAATAGTGATAAACATGAGGAAGCAATTTCTTATTTATAGTGTTGTATTGTGCGTGAAAGGTTGGGAAAACCCTCCCATTATTCCTCTTTCCTTCCCGTTTCTCAAGTTACTTTCGATCGGCGCCTGATAGAAGTGATCAACGCTTCGCGCCGGCATGTCCAAAATGTTGGGTATTTTCGTCTTCTCGAGTCATTACTTCACTCGAAACCTCATTCCATTCCACTTAAAGGCGATGGTTGAGAGTAAAAACAAGAAAATTAGGCGACGAGTAATTCCCATGCCTTCTTTCTTCGTAAGTAGATGCTACTTACACATTCGATTTTTTCTTTCTTGAAAACATCGGGGAATACTATATGTTGATTTCTGAGAAAAAGGGACATCGGTTGTTTGAACACGAAAAGAAAATATTCTCTTCTTCCAAGAATCTCTCTTAAATGAAGTTCTCTTATAAGTGAATGTCCTAGCGACATTTAATTGAGCTGAAAAGCATGAAATAAATGTAGTACATGAATCAATCAAGCTGTACTGTTAATATGNATAAATGTAGTACATGAATCAATCAAGCTGTACACTTATACACTTGATAATAATAAAATCTTGTCAAATATTTAATAATAATAGCATACTACAGATCCGATTACATCTAAATCAGTATTAATCGATATAATTTTTGCGTGAGTACATCAAGAAGAAGAATTTAATTCCGTACGTTCTTCTTAAGACAATTGTTCTCTACCTTTACTAACCAAACATAATTAATTTTTCAATTTGTTTTTAAATACGTTATATCACAACTGAATCTCTCTTCACTTTCTTTTAATACGTTATAAGCTGGGCTCCAAATCGATTTGTTAATGTATATTGTATTGTCATTGATGCTGTGTGTTTTTTGTTAATCTTTCAAATAGGCCAGGAATATCCTTTCAAACATTTCACGCTTTGCTCAAGTATTGTCCAGGGTAAAATATATAATTCCATATTCACTTTCTCAGCAAAATAATATTGGATGTGCAATACTCCCAGAGGAGGAATGTAAATAAAATTAAGAGGGCAGATTGTTCTCTACGACTTTGCAAAGATATATTGTCAAGCGAACCATAATTAACAGGCTGTGAATGGTTTGTAATACATAAATAAGTATTTTCAAGACTGGAAAAAAATACCATTATTCTATTCTACTTTTATCTACTTTTGGAAGGGAATTACAAATCTGAAAATTGAAGGAGTAGTAGTTAATTAAATCGTTCTTTAATTGTAAATTTCTTTAACAGTAATTGATCATTTACCTGCTGGGTAAACCATCATATCAGAAGAAGGTGAACAGAAAAAACAATTTCTTACTGTAGAAAAAATAACTCTTTTATTATTGTCTATCTATGTGTCCTAATTTACGACGTAAATTGTTCCTTTCAATCACGATGGAACATATTCAAAACTGATCATTTCGTTCTCTTACGATCTCGCTCATAAGAAGTCAATTCCGTTTCAAGTTGATTCTTATCTCGAGTCAACGACCTCTTCAAGGTGCAACAGATAAAAGGCGTGGGCGTACATATGCCGTGTTTGATCACCGTCTAGACATAGGTGGTTGACCGCGACCATGACAAAGACATCTTCGCTATCTTGTATTCTACTCTCTCTTTCATACAGCATATCTCTCCACGTGAACTATGAACCAGATCTCCATACATCTCCATAAATCGAAAGGATTTTCAACTTGCTTTTCCTAAGGTGATAACGTAATTATTTCTTGCTTCATTGCGCTAAATTACTTGTCAGACATTGAAAGGAGCCGCAAATATGAAGAAACACGGCAACTGAGACACCGTACCTTCAGTCCTGCTTACTACTTCTGAAAATAATGTCGTGGGAAGAAATTATCTTGTTTAATGAGGTACAAATTGGATTAGTTGTCGCCAGAGATATTAAACCCAGTCGACACCGCAGCCACTCATGCATCTTAAGAAGTGAGTGTACTGTTCCCGAAAATTACTTCCTCGGCAAGAAAGATTTGGAAGCGCACTCAGTTGCTTGTCACCTCAAGACGTGAGCGGTCGACACTTGGGATCCACTTCACGCCTTTTGCACATAAGGTATGTCTTTCCATGCGCACAGTGGCGTACGCAATAATTTATTTAAATGGATGAAATGTTGATTGACTGATGTAGGAAGACATAAACACGAATTTTAATGATATGGCTTGAAAAGTCATCGACACAACATTCAAGTGAATAATCAGTTAATGGAGACTTGGTAATTGTGGAGTGTTAGCAACATTATCAAAGAATGATAAATTAAACGTCGAATGTATGTTGCTCATATTTTTAATGTTATAATGCTTTTTCGGCTGCATAGCAGCCAGTCAGTAACATAAACTAATTATTGAGGAAAAATAGAACTTGCCAAAAAAATTTCCTCAATAATCAGTGTATGTTACTGACGAAGGTTGCTATGCAGGCAAAATAGCTTTATAACATTAAAACTATGAGCAACATACAAACGACGTTTAATTTATCATTCAGTTAATGGAGAATTGTCTCCAGATTACAAATAATTTCATTATTCGTTGAAAATTGTACATGGTAGTTATGAGTAGCGGATGAGTTTATACATTAAAAAAAGTATCCATTCTATTTAATATAATTTTTAATTTCATTGTTGGAATTTACGACAGATAAATTCAACAGGGGACATGTTAAATATGAGTAAATAGTTTTTTCTTGTAATGGTGTAAAAGTATATTCGACAGAGATATATAATCATTTTTTTAAATGTGTGATATGAAGTGTATGTATGGTGCTTCTTAAAAAGTAATTTTCTTAATACGATTTTACGAAATTATAGTTCTTAAGTTTTAATTTATACTTCAGGTGTGATAACTATTTTTCATACCTGACCATGGCATATCACCTTTTCTGTTACAGTCGTGAAAATTTAATTCAACACCACTAAAAAACTTTCACTTTAAAGGTTAGAGAAATTCTCCTCGCGGTCAAAGAAGTGATTGTATTCACTGACAATTCATGCAATTTCTTTACCATCCCTTACAATAGGGAGGAATATATCTACTGACGCATTAAGTTTCCATACCACGTGTCTGCTGGCGCCAGCAGTGCATCTTATTCATCTGCATTATTGGAAATAGATAAACCAAAGAAACGTTTCCCTTCCCTAATAAATTCATTCCAATATAGAAGTGAATGGAGGACGTATAGAAAGTTTCACACATCATTTCGTTATTTGAGGAAAACATGAATGAAAGGAATTTACTCATTCGCACAAACAACTTCAGATTTATCCGATAGACTAGTTATGCAAATGATATTCTTATTTAAATGTTATCATTGCCAACTGATACGGGATGATTTGCTACTTTCCTTTCTTGAAGATAACATTCATGCTTTCAAACAACTAATCACGTGACTTCGTAAGACCACACACCAAAAACATCCTTATTTAATGCGGGAATACTCAAGCTTTTCGCGGAGAATTGTTTATAGATTCTTACATTTCGTCAGCAATAATTATTTCAGTGACTAGATTTTATGGAATATCAATTTTTATTAAAGAAAAATCACATGAATGCGAGCAAGACAATTAAATAAAGAAACAATTAAAATTGATTATTTTTTTAACCTCGTTTATAAACTTGAAAGTTTTGTATTTAATCTCAGGAAAACGGCATTAACTCACTGTATTAGTTTAAACTAATAACCAAAATTTGCTTGAACTGTTCGTGATATTTATTGCTGATTATGTTAAATAATATTTTATCCATTTTTGAAGTATTATTTTATCTTTTTTATTGTTTTGATTCAGTTATGTTTGCATTGAGAAATTTCATTTTCTGTTCAGTTTACAAACACGCAACGTCTCTTTTTGTCTTTTCGTATTGGTGTAATAAATATATAACTCTTCACAACTTCATTTTTTATTAATTTTGTTTGAAATGTTCCGTCTGTAATAATATACGGTGATACATTGTAATCAATACAAGGTACTACATCTATAATGTACTTGGGCGTTGCTCTTCAAGATTACTTCACGTTTGACTTTGCGCATTGTCCTAGTGCTTCAATACTGGTATTTTATTCTATAGTCATACAGGAAATTTATTATTTTAATACAAGCTAGTTATTGTGTCTTATTATTTATAATCATATTTGTGAACCGTACTCAATCATGATACAATTGTTTTCATCACGAGTGATCCGAGTTTTCCTTCGCTTCTCCGTTGAGTATTTTGATCGGAAATGACGGTATTGCACCTTGCTTGTTTCCAGACACCAAAGTAATTTATTGACAACTACGGTCAGATGAAAATGGTTTCGAGCCGGGAATAGAACCCGGGACTTCAGCTCTGATCGCACGGGGGTTTTGAATTCTACACCATCCGTTCATCTTCCACAACAGTACACCATTTCCATCCAGGACTAATACTCCGGAAAATACATAGGATAAGAGAACCCAGGAACCCTGGATGGAAATCGTGTTCAGATGTGGAACAGAAACGGGAGGTGTAGTGGTCAACATCACTGCGATCCCGGGTTGAATTCCCGACTCGTCGTCATTTTCATCTAGTCGTAATTGTCGCACTCCGTTTTCCCGTGTATATGCTCTAACTAGCTTATTGTTCGTAATCGCGGTGAAACTTATTTTTAACTGCTTTTATGAGGCATTTGGCATCAATAATCGCGATAATTCATGGGCTCCCAGGTGAACAATCATGGAGCTCAGTATGAGAAGTACTTTTCTTAACCAAGCTTGGAGAACCGGAAAGAATGCGCAGAGTTCGAATAGCGGGAACCTTCGAGATCAAGGCTTGATGACGAAAGGAACTGTTGCGGGATGCCCCTGTGCGACCGGTTGGGCTACCAGCAAAATAAAACTTATCGAAACTGTTCTTGGAAGAAAGTTGAGTTACAGGTTCAGAAATAAATTAAAGTTGTTCTGCAGTGTAATGGAGATGAACTCTGAAAGCATCTACTTCTTCGACCTCCGTACTACTGTGGTTCGTTTGAAATTAAAATTTATTCAATTAACTAAATTTAATCAAGCGATTATATTATTAAAATCATTCATCTTCGGCTACGTCTTACAACCCAGTCTTCACTGATCTCTTATGTAGAATATATTTACTTTTCCGGACTTCCTGAATTCTAGTTAGGTGATCCATTTTGGAACCTTAATCTCCATATAATCCTCCGCATCTCCTTAACCAATGTTCATTCTATAGACATGCCCTGTATCCTATCAGTGGTTCAATCCCTAGCCAGTTTTACTTTGTCAAAGGGAAATATGAATTTCGAATATAATAATCAATGAAACGATTTCCCCTAAAAACAAGTGAATTGTTTGCAAGAAAAACTTTTCAGTCAGCCACTCTACATTATCTCATCGAATAAGAGATAATATCTATGACTCCCGCAAAAATTTTGCTTCATGGTGAGTTGATATAAAAAATAAAAAAACATGACTTATGTAACCTAAATATGTAATATTAAAAGAAAACTAATGCTTTGGTCATGTTTAGAGTCATTTCATGGATAATGTTAAGGCGTCCATAATGTTTAAACGGTAAGTTGTGCGTATGTCAATTTCATCACTCATGAATCAAAAATGATTGATAGAGTAATGGGAGATGTGATCGATATTACACCATCAATCAAACAGATGGTCAGTCATTAACAATATTTTGCTGCGACTTGTTTTTTTTTAAATAGATATTCATAGAAAAAAGGCTTGTATTGCTGTATTGATTGCACTACTAAAACGTTGGGTAAAAGATTGACTTTTGAAACGAAATTCATTTACTCATTTAAACTTATTTAATGAAATTTAAACTCTTAAGAGCATAAAGACTATGCAAATTATTATTACATGAAACATTCTTCTTTTGACTACCATTTGGTTTTTGTAACACCATATCTAGAAATACGAAATGTCATAAGACGCATACTCAAATGTCATGACTGAAGGGTGCTTGACAGAAAAACCAAATATTCAGATGTTCGTCAATCAACTTCATGAAGGTGTAAGTCATCGAATTATTCCGCCAATAATAGCTCTGTTCGTGGTAAAACTGACAACTAAACCTATCGCCTAATGGACGCCTTACAGACATTGGTATTTGACAAATCGACTCAAAATACCTTAAGAACGTAGTAACCTTCTGTCAGGACCACAGCATCACATAATCAGAATGCGATATATCATAATTTGTGTCTTCGATAACAATAATAAATACAATGAATGCTTAGAAGTCAACGTAACAATACAAAAATAACAAAGTATCGGACTTGCTAAAACTGTTGATATAACACGTATATGAAGTTACCGATCTATCATTGTAGGTACCTGAACCGTTTACCTTAATTGCTTAAAAGAATTAATACCAGTTTACAATGAAAATGTGCCAAATATGTGGGGTTGAGATCAAGAAATTCCGATTACTGCAGCGCTCCGTGTTCCGTACAGGGAAAACATTTGCCGGATGCTCAATGGGGAGCGGACGTGCTACGTTTGCCGTTAGGATGCCTTGGGCGAATATATGCCATTTACTCATGTTGCTCCCGGGTACTCAGTAAGGAATAAGACCCGTACACCTGTTGTGTAACAAGTTAGTAGACTCTGGCCTCTCTATATTTTCTTCACTCTCATTGTTGGAAGTCGGCACATGGCGAGTAGTATAGAACTTGAGTTCACTATCCAGAACTATCATACATAATATAAGTCTACAGTTAACGTGTACTTATTTACAAGGAAAATCTTTCCGAATATATTATCATTATTTCTTAGTTCATTACATATTATTTTGGAGGTAATACGAAGCAGAGGTGTGTATAAAATTTGTAGTGTTGGTAAAGTGGGAAGGTTGATGAAAGGAGGACATGGTTCTTAGTATCTATACGAAAGGGACGAATTGATCAGATGGAAAAACGGAAGAGTGAGTCTAATGCTTGAATAGTCACTGAGAAGTCCTCATACCAAAATTGCTACATTAACGCATATTTGACCATGGGTTAATGCTCAGTTATCTCAGTAATCGGCATCACCCGGCGCAAATGTAACAAGACACACTCAGCATCCATTAGTATTTTGACACCCCTAGTCCAGAGGTTTCGCCCTCCGCATCGACCGGTCAGAAGCTGAATACTTTGAATTATTCATCGGAACACGTGAGCAGCGCTCAGCGTGGAGATGGCTTCTGCGGAGGAGGTAAGTCAGAGACGAACGACGTTGTCAGTCGGTGGAGGAGAGACACGATCATCTCCTCTCTTTTAACTTCCGCCCTAGTGTGTGGAACTCACGCTACTCCCTCGATTTTCTGTTCCGCTCGGGGCCACGAGCTTTTCGAAGAAAAGGTCAAGATTGTAGAAAAGTATTCGCTCCATTAACATTACTTATCGCTTTGAATGCTCCTGACATGCAACGCAGCATGGGATGGAGAGAGAGTAGCCTCACCATCGAATGCTAAGGTCACACGACATTCCTCCAAATGTCTTTGAGGTTTTTTTCGTTATTGTAAAACACCTCGAGAATGTGTATGATAATAGATCAGAGTTTTCCATATAAAGAATGATTATGAGATGAGAACAATTCCGAAAAATGTATTTATAGAAACTGGAATATAAAGAAAGAGATCTACATCATAGTTATTGGCCACTCAATTGCACTCACTTCGCTGTACGATGTTTGAAAGTCACATTAATCATAAAGTGACTGTAAGTAATATAAATGAACCGTATTATCTGATAAAAAGATTCGTGCGACAATTTAATGTAAAAATGTTGTTTGTAAAGTACTACGACTAATATTAATTGAAACTTTAAGTTATTGGGTAATACTTCATTTAAAAGGAAATATCACATGATATAAATTTTAAACACAGTGATTCCACTCACAAATATGCAATACAATACCTTTTTGAAAATGTATGAGTGCATACTAAAATACTAACTATATACACAATTATATTTTACAAGCATATGGAAGTTATTTAATGGTAATACCACAATGTAAAAACATTGTTAAACACATGTCGCAAGGTTAGTTTATTCTGAAAAAAGAAATATATTTTACTCTAAAACCAATCAAAAATGTCTTTGTATGGAAAAGATTAAAAACCGTTAGCTACAAAAAGGCAACTTATCCACATATCCTTATTTTACAGAAGAGACAAAAATGGAAATGTCAAGTGCTATTAGAAACTCCAGGACACGACAACAGCACATAGACTTACAAGATGATAAGCACGAGCGCGCAGGTATTGATAGACGAGTATGTTCGGAATACCCAATCGCCTTCCATTTGCATTCAGACTAGAGTTTTTTGTCGTACGTATTGATACAGCTGTTCCATCGTGCATGTAGATACATGGTTCCTCAGAGGTCTTAATTTGCAAAAAGCGTCATTTCTTTATCAAAAAATTGATGAATAAATTGTAATTATGAAAACAACCCGCTATTGGAGTGCTCATAGCGCGAGAACCAATGCACCTATCTCAAAAATAGATTCTACTCTCGTTGATGGAAATTGAATGAGTAATATTTTTTCAT
>NNCF01126870.1:364081-410894 GCA_002313205.1 Laupala kohalensis | reverse complement strand
TTTTCCGAACTTCCAAGTATGATAGCTGTCTCTTATACACATCTAGATGTGTATAAGAGACAGGAACAATATTGCATTCTTCACCTAATTACCAAGTTACAAATCTTGACGATTTTTTTCCTTAGGACCTGTTTTTCATTGTTCTAAAGGACCTCTTTCCGCTTGCGACCGCCATCTGCTTCGGGTGCGTGGGGAGCCCGCCTTCGGGTTCTAGCCGCTGCCACCGCGCACCACATCACGTAATTTCGTATAAATGTGCTTCTTCCTACAAGAAGGTGACGGCGGAGGTTAGACGATGTGGTCGCGAGAGCCGGTTCTCGCGTGGATGATGCTGCCCTCTTCACCGCCGCCGTTGTTACAACATAAATTGGTTTGTATTCCTGTCGCTGGCAAGTCGATTGTACTGACACGAGCTTCCATAAGTTCCGAGGGACATGCGAGGTATGATACGCGACAGAACAATGTATCGTAAAGTTGTAGTATTTTACAAGACCTTTTAAAAGACAAGATTTATTTTTAACTCTCAACGTTTCGACCGCTATTTCGGTCATCTTCGTGTGAACATAAATGAAGAAATAAATAATCTTCGCAACATTAAAAATAAAAAACAGAGAAACTACATATACACAAAAGTACTACAGAAAAAAATAATAAAGAAACAAACCGTCAATGCAGAATAATTAAGGAAAATTGTTATAAATTTTAAATAACCTGTCAGTATTCGTTTTTTAATTCAAAATGTTTGTGGTCAATTTAATATGTAACATTTCAGAAATTATACGTTTGAAGTAGTTTGACCCCTGAACTAAATTAACATCACTCCAGTCTCTTCAATGTAGCAACGTCGCCTCAATCTGTTGGATGATCTTCATCTTTTCAAAGAAACGATATAACGTCATGTTGCTGTTTCAGGCAAAAGTTCGTATGACCAGAATAGGGAAGTTGATCAAACTCCAGGGTCTTTATCTCCATGTAATCATTAATATATTTTTTAATGCTAGTAACATTTTGTCACGATATTAATGATACGAATTTTGTGGTTCCTGGGTTCACATTTACTATGACAAGTCAAATTGCATTTTACCTGAACTCTGATTGTAGGGTTCATACATGTGGCACCAGAAAATATCTCAAAATATTGAAAAATCTTGGAAAATCTCTTTTATTATATGTTTCATTATTAATCAGAAAAGGAAAAGTTTTTTTGATTCGTATACAAGAATAATAACTATAAAATGGGAAAATGTGCTACTCAGAGTTCAAGTGTTATAAATAATGAAAAATTAAAACGGGTAAGAGTTATAAGTAAAGTTTATAGAAGTAACTAGTTCATTTTTGTGCCATATTTTATGTCAAATGGTTTCTTTTTTCCGTCTTAGAATTGTTAACGTTGGCGACTTCTTTGCGATATTTCAATTACAGTAACTGTACAGAGTGAATCATACGTAACTATTTTATTTGTTATTCCTTTGTTAATACTAAACATCAAATGTTAGCATCGCGGAGGTATTTGTCGGCAGTTTTCAACAGTATAATGGGCATAAAACAAAGGAAACGAGTTTAATGTTTTATCCAAGGAGTTTCTCCAGCTAGCCTTGAATCGAAACTACATTTTTCTAACTAATAGCAGACATTACTCACAAGTCGTTTCGTTAAAGGCATCTGAGAAGAAAATAGCGAAATTCTGGTTAATCTACTGACTCCTACCTATTATTCTCTCTCGTGTACTGGAAAGTACTCTGTATCACGCCTAAATTACTACGTTTTAAGAATATGGAACAATATACATTTTATGTGGAAGGAACTTCAGATTTTCAGTTTTTTTAGTATGTTGGATTCGAGCAAAACAAAAAAGTCTTCTTAATTCCGAAGCTAATCCAAATCTCGGGTATTGCTAAATGTGTTTTCTGATTTTAAGGATAATTACTATATATTAGAATACTATACATCAACATATTTCATTTACATCATTTCATTGACAACATTACTCATTGCTATTAGATCAAATTTTCGAATAAAGTGTAGTCAAATATCAGAATATTGAATCATAGTTTATTATTAAAACGTTCTTGTTTTGTTCAATAAATTGCTGATAAATTATAGTCGGTAGCTGTTAATCACATGAACTGACAAAAGTTTAGCGCAAATAAAACATTTAACATTATTGAAATACGATCTTGTTCATTTATTCAATAAGTAATTAATGTTTCTTTTCCGAACTTCCAAGTATGATAGATTAAGTATGAGTATTAAAAAAATATTTAAAATATATTGGGACGTTTATTTTCTGTGTGTCGATATGATTGAGGGAATGAGTGGAAGAGTTCGAAAAAGGGGGACAAAAGTGTGGGTACCCGAAATTCAAAATCTGCCCCAGTCCCCCTAAAACCTCTCATCGGCACAGGAGACTGAACGACTCCCTAAATAACCTCAACGCTTATGTAAAGCTCCCAGCGGAGAAATCCATCACAATGTTGTTGCAGCATATTGTAAAAGGTCGATGACCGCACGCATGTTTGGTTACCTCACCAAGGTCACAATGGTCACTGCTCCCTGTCGAGATCAAAGGTTGGTGTAGGATGAGCGACGAATGCTCTAGAGATGTATTTGAGAGAAGCTGTTGGTCGGAGGTGGGGATCTCACTTCCGCATAGCTCAATGCTTGTGTGAGCGCATGGCCAGGCTTTATGTACGCACCGACCGACTGGAGTGTTTAATTATGAGTCAGGAGACAGGGTAACAATCAAGCTTCCATTAACCTAAGAGAAAGATTAATGCGTTTCTGGAACGGAAAGAAATGAATTTTAATTCACTTGTGAAGGTTAGTCCAAAAGCTTGAGAAGATTCTAGTAGTTTCAGAACATACTCTACAGTTCGTTTTCAGATAATTTTTATTATGAAACCATAAAATTGTTTGGTCATAAAAAACGAAAGAACACATACTGAAATAAGAGAATGGAAAAATTAAATGCTATTACTAATAAGTTTATTATAAAAAACGTATTTTAAATTACTTAAATTCATAAATAAAGTATCATGTACTACTCATAAGTACAAGACACAAGTAGTTCATCATAGTTCTAGTTAATGAGAAAACATAATTTTCCATCAAACGTTTGTGGAGATAAATGAGTTTGCAATGTTAAATTTCAATTCTAAACGGTGAATATTTTTAATATCACGATGTCGGAGATTTACAAATGAAGCCATACTGCTTCTTCAGCTTCAGAAAAGTGAAAATAAGTGTCTTATCATATTGTCTACAAATCTTTCAAACTGGGCACAAAAAAATTCAAGTTCACTTGACTCTGAAAAAATGTTGAAACATATTGACCATGATAATGAATCTTGCTAAATGAAGATTTTTTAAAAACTGGAATGTGTCCCGCTTGAGTTACGAGTTCTCATTAATGAGGAGGATATTTTATATGAAAGCTATCAGCAAATACCAAAAACACTGCGGTTCCAAGAATTTTTCAGCTGAATTTGGATTTATGTCCTTTACGTCATTTGGAATGTAGAAGTAATTTAAAGAATTTTTATCTCCTCATGCTAACATATTTTCTTCGTCTCTCAATTTGCACCGAATTGCACCGATCTCTTGCGTAACTGTAAATGACGCCTCCGCGCACCGTAGGTTGTGGGTTCGATTACCGAGTCTAACGCGAATGTTTGAGTGAGTTATGCATTTAATTCATTTTAACCACCATTCCCAAAAGTATTCCAATAAATATATGAATTTGCCATCAGCAACCATTTAATATTCTCCAGATTCATACCATATAGCGTGAAAAGCTGAAGAAAGGGAAGAAAGTTAGCGATTAATGGAAGTGATGCTACCATTGTTTCCGTATATTATGGATGACAGGTTGCAACGAAAATGTGGACCACAAAATGACGGTATGATACACGTAATGAATCAACTGAACAGAGAAAATCTTCTCCGAGGTGTTCTTTAAACGCGTGTATATAAGAGGTCTGTTTTCAGTTTTATTGGTACGTACAGTATTATCAGGAGATTTTCGGACTAAATGAGATAATTGTTTAGTTATTTAAACGAGACGAGAAATTTAGGAAAAATGAAATTAATTAAAGATATTGTGAAAATAAGATGTACAAATCTCATACATATTTTTATCAATTTTCAGCTTTTACATGCACATACCCAGATACCTCTCACCCCTTTCTTCGGAAATTCTATCCGTATTCTAATTTTTTCATTACTGCTAATGAACTATAGCAGTGAGAGCCGTAGGCAAGAAGAGGTCTTCCAAACAGTTATCTGTTATGATGTAAAAGACGTGTCAAACTAACGGTTTTGTCTGGATCGTGAAACCAACGTAGCTATCTTTTTATTAAACATCATTTCAAGAATCCACCTGATCTGGTTTCCCAGAGACTTGGAATCATGTCGTATAGTAGAGATGCTGGATAGAAGTTGCGCCCGCCTTCTGTAACGATGCCAATAAGATGAGACGAACAGGTTATTATTAAGAAAGAGACCATCAGAGAGAGACATATGAAAGAAAAATTAACCTAAGTAATGACCTTTGAGTCCAGGGACCGAGATGAAGGATGAACCAAATGAAATATATGTCATTCGTAGGACTCAAAGGTCATTATCGAGGTTAATTTTTCTTTATATGTGTGTTTTTCTTTATATATTTTCCAGATTACAGACATTGAATAACTTTGAATCTAATCCATCATGTGTCTTTAAAATGCTGTTTTGAGTAACGATGGATAACTACATACACATTGCGAATAATTACAAGAAGTACTTCTTAGAAAAATGACTTTCGGATTGAAGAATTCTTGGACTTCCGTCAAGTTAGAAATTTATAAAAATTATTTTTCTGACATTTTGGAGTTACTTATAACTGGATGGTTTATTTTAGAACATATTAATAAAATTAATAGAAATATCACTAACCTTCCTTATGCTTCATTAACTATACCAAGAATATTATCCATGGCTTTACGACAAAAACTCAAATTTTCCTCACCTTGTNATATATATATAAGTTTAAGAGACGTTTGGGTTCTTTGCTACTGTTAACTTGTCATTAATAAAATACTTATTTTCAATGAGCAAATATTATAAACGAAGTCAAAAATTTTTGCTCAATACAATTTTGCTCACCAGAATTTGTAAGGTTAACAAATAAATGATAAATGTACTCAGGTAATGAAAAGCACACATCTTCGCTGTGGCGACTTGTATACAAAATAGCTCATTCACTATGATGAAAATATCCAGAAGTGAAGAGGGTAAAAGAGAGTGCCGTTTTGTTCCTGGAAGTGTCGCAAAAATAGTTTTTTTCTAGTAGGTCAGCCGATAACGGGATTCACGTGCCATTGAACCTCCAAGAAAAGCAACCTCTGCAGTACCTGTTTAGTACTTCGGTCTTCAATGGGGACGATGGATTTTCTCGGGACTTCATTTATTTATTTATCTACTTTTAAGCTGAGGTTTTTTGAGTTAACATTAATAAGAATCAATGGAATTTATACACTTCGAACGGTTTCTGAAAAGAAATATTGTTGCCTAAAGATGAGTTAACAAATTTGTTTTTTAATCAGAATTAACTATTTATATAAGAACGTTTCCATTAGTTTTAGAAGTCCGAAAAAAAATGATCAGAGAATTTAAAAGAATAATTACAAGTTTTAGACATCCAATTTCCACCAAGTTTAAGTACTTAAAATAATCTCATTGTTCATTGAAGCTTAAGACACAATAATAAAAAATGTTATATAATGTTTGTTTGCCTCATGGTAAGGATTGTATTCGAGATGAAGTGCCTCACACGTCTATATTTCGCGGCAAATTGAGTACTTATAGTAAACAAGGTCAAAATAATTTTGAAATTACCCTTGAGTAAAATTCAGATAAAATTTTTCTACTCTGCAATCATGGTGATTTTCTTTATGAGAATACTTTTCCTGCTCCGAAGTAACAATAATCAAGGTCTCAGATATTAGTATATGGTCTGAAATAACACGCTCTATAGTGAACATGCCAAAAAAACGCTTTACAACCTCTGCAATTTTCTCGACAATTTTTTCCTCGCGCTCCACCAGTTGATTCCAAAGTGATGACTCTTCATCGTTTCCGGTCTCCTTTGGTAAGTGATTCTCTGGCACTCCGCTTGACCGCGCACACTCACAGTGACGCTTCCATTACGTAACGGAAGCGCAGGCAGTAGACGCTCTTCAGACAACGCAATGACTACATATCAGCTTCAATTGAAAAATTGTGCATCCAAAGTCAATTGTGACGCATATAGCATTTTCCATCGAGAGCATGACTCTAGTGAGCGGCTTCTTATTCGAAACCTATAAAGGTGTAGGAATTTTGGCTGTCCAGTTGGAACCGCGTCGAAGATTTGTAACTGACGTTTCGGCTGCCATGCTGCAGCCTTCTTCAGAAGTGATAACGTCCGAGGATGACTCCGTAATAACACGGACCGTGTGAAGTACTGAAGAAGGCTGCTGCATGGCAGCCGACACATTACATCTTCGGCGCAGCTGGCCGCGGAAATCTTCAAGATTAAACCGATGTATGAGAGATGTTTTTAATAGTATTCGCAATTCCTTTACAAGTGACAACACTGCTCGCAGCATTTATTCATTGTACTAGCCGACCCTTCTAACGGAATTTTTGTTGACATATGGTTCGTTATGTCTAGACAAAATTATCATGTTCATACAAGAATCATCATGCCTTAATTAATTTTTGTATTTAGCGAAAAATTGAAAAGCATATTTTACCCTTAATCACCTTTTACTATTAACAACTTTTATGTACAAAAACCAAGTTTATCTCAATTATTTCGTGAAATATATAGAAAATAGTGGAAATTTAATAAGTCACATTCCACCGTATTTCACTCCCTTAAAATCGGAGTTGAAGTTCGCGTTGAGTTGAAGACCACCGACATATATGAATCGTTTCTCGTATGTAAAGCAAATAATTGTGATTGTTTCCGATATCATTGCTCATTAATTGTGGATGTATATCGAAAGCCACATTTAATGAAATTGCAAAGTGAATTGACGTCAAAATGCGTCGCATAAATTGTTGGTAATAAAGCAGATTAAACAAAACATCCATAAAAACTATTGTGAATCAAATTGCACGCATGTAATGACAAGAAAAGATCGGAGCGTATCTTACGGACGAATGATGTCTCTTTGTACTGTTCGGATTTCAAGGCATGAAATACAAACTACGAAATATGGACAAGAATTTAACTGGACATGGAACAAGAATTTAACCTTCAACAATTTAAATTTAGAGTGTATGCGATTAATCTTAAAATATTATAAAGAGGTCGTACACAAGAAATCCAAAAGGCAGAGAAGCAAGACAGTTTCCATTTCCTTTTGAAAGATGAGGAATTTCAAATGTTTCGGTGAGATGGGGTTAGCTAAGACCTCCTAGATCGATGTGCATTATTATAAAATCCAGATGTGTCTAAAATGAAGCATACTAAAATGATTCCAAAATATATATTTATGTATGGTTAAAAGTTATTTCATAGATCAAAAACTTTAAGTAATTTGAAGAATAGTTAAATTTACACTATTGTGTTTCGGGATGAGGCAACTACATCTCTCTACTTTCCTTCTGAAACCCGCGTACGATCAATTCGATCAAATTACCCAAGGGAAGTCGAAGTAGAGAAATGATTAGTAACACAAACTCATTGTAATATACGCAATAATTATACTAAAGAGATAACCTATAAAACATTTCCCAACATGGTTAAGATATTTAACAAAATTACTGGGAAAACATAAGATTAAAATGTGATTCTTGACACCCATCTTTTCTAGGGGGATTACTGCTTTCGTCATTCCTGTTACAACTCGAGAGTCGGGTAGAAGCATGGGGTAGTCGTATTCAGAGAATTACGTCATATGTGACGCCAGCGTTATTGAGGGTCGAGGACGGCGACCGAATGCCTTCGGCTCTGGAAGAAGGTTCAATGTTTCACAAAGCAATAAAGAATTCAGTTTACGGAACGCGTTGTCTGGCTGTCAGAGCTCGCCTCTCCGTCTGGAGTGAAATGAACTCTCCGAATTAATATTGTTTCGAAGAATTAAGTATTCGTAGAGAAACAATACATAAGCTTTTACATAAACTCTTTGATTAAAAGTTCAATGCTCAATCATCATTTAACAAAATTTCTCCCAAACATTAGCTGCGTCACAAGTTTATTTTTAGATGGAAAACGGTATGGAACGACGGCAAAATATTTATTTCTTGGGTGACTTCTACTTCGTGAAAAGGTTTCATTCGAAATGTAGTTATGCCGTAGGCATAAAAAGACGAAAGTGTTCTATCTGAAAAAACAAATATGTTTTCAAATCTTAAATCTATTAACTGATGATATTCAACTAGTACAATTACTTTCATCAACTGACTCAAAAGAAGGTGTGGATTGATACAATGATAGTTAATATCAATATTTTTGCTCTGGTCTCTACTAGAAAAATGATCTTTTTGACGAATCAAATTTTAATTCCGAAGGAGCACATTTAAAAACATTTGTGATGATAGTTTTTAACGGGAACTCTGTAAAATTTCAATTCCCCCCACTCCTAGATTGGAAGCTGGTGAAATCCATGGAGAGGTGAAGTAAGAAACTTGTGGAGAGGATTTTTTTTTTAATTATTCATCATTATGGAAAAATAAATGAAAACATTAAGCGTGTCTGTTGCGTTTTTATTAATGCTAAACATTTTTAAAACCATGATTGCATTGACTGAGACATCCTCACTCCCAGAAATCAAAACAAGACGATAGAAGCGATCAAAACAATACGTATAAGGAAGTCCTTTCATGTTCATTGAGACAGAGTGAACTCCATCAATTGGCTGTTAAGAAGCACTTATCTCGGCACTTGGATTATTGAGTCGGAGTCATCATTATGCGTGTAGGAAGGAGCGAGTCGCCTATGTCCACCTGCGATGCTCGGGATCGTCCTTGGGCCCTGTGAGGGAAGGTAGAGGAGTAGGCGACGTGGCGGACGGGTGGCCCAGGCGGGGGCGAGGTGCTCTACATGTCTGCGTGAATCAGCGCCGGTCGCAAAGTGGTCCCCGCGGCGGCGGAGGAAGAAGTGGAGGCAAAGCGAAGTCGGAGTGGGAGCGGAGGAGACGCCAGTACGGCCTCGATGTTCTCTCTGCCAGACGCCTTTTCTCCGATCCGCATTCCGAGGGACGACCGTCTAGTCCACGCGCCCGCCGCGCTCGCTCACTCGCAACGCGGGTCCAGACGGCGGAGGCAGCGTCCATGGTCTCGCTCTCTTCGCGTCCCAGGGACCTCCCCCGAGGTCCAAAGCCTACGTCGCCCGCCCGCCCACGCACACGTCCGTGCCCATCTCACGTCGGCTCTGCTGCCAAGGGCAATGCGTGTGTTTCGCTTTTCTTGTTTTGTTTTTTCGTCGCGTCGCGCTCTGTTCCGTTTCAGTCCCTACTCATCTACACTGAGCGTGGGACATTAACGTAATAAGCTCTCTTCACATGTAAAAGGAAATGGCTCTGATTTACATTTCGCTAATAATGTCTAATGTTAATAATAGAGCTCCTTCCGAAATTTTCCTCGTTTTTTTTCAAATCTCTAAATGTGAGACTTTGACTATGCATGTTCAAGTCCATTATAACAGGTCCTGTGTAAACCTTTTATTTTTCATATAATTCAACCAATGCATGTGCATTCACTATTTCTTCCTTTTTTATGGAAATTACTTCGTTACCTTTATGTTTTATTGTTTTTTTTATAATCGTTTGCAGAGTTACATATTCACTCTTGGTCCATAAAAGTTCTGTGGGATAATCTTTAGTTCTCGTATCGGAATTTTAAAGACAAATCATATCGGACAACTACTGTTTCGTTTGCAATATGTATGTAACTCAAGAATTAAAATCCTGTGTTTGTTTGCGGGTAATTTTTCTTGGGTCCATATGACCTATATGAAGTATTAAATGAATGTGTCCTTGATACCTCTCACTGATTCCGACTGCATCGCAACGACTCCCACAATGCAACCACACGCTGAGACGCAGAGTCCGACTATTAAAACCCTCTGTATAACTGACCCCCGAAGCTCGTTTCATTGTCAACTGCATCACGAGAGAGAGAAGGAGAGAGCACCGGGGAGGGGGAGGGTTTTCTCTCGCCGGCTGACCTTGACACCCAAGATCTCGTCTGGGCGACGGCAGACACAGAGCCGGGAGCAGTTCCAATACTAATGAAGGGTGGTTCTGTATGGCGCAGCGATTGTGTTCTTCGAATCACGTCAGTCATTCAATTCTTTATCTTAAAAAGGAAATAAGAATTTTGGACGGAGGTAAACGTAAAACCTTCAGTGCCCGGAAACACACGAACAATAAAAATGATTGGGGAAGACTCTGAAGATCTTCAACATATTATCAATTAAAAGTATTTTTAAAAATGATGATGAAAATGACATTCAATAAGCATTGTGTAAATTCATTCAATGAATACGCATATCGATTTATAGATGTCAAGCTTCATTCCATGTTCAAGCTCATTGTTTTGTTTGTTATGCGCGCTTTGATTCACATTTGTTTTGACAAATGAAAATAACAATTATTGTCAAAAAATTTCAATGGAGGTCCAAGAACGATTAATTCGCCAAAAATTTATTTCCTAAACCTACTTGAAGTATTCCCTTGGTGCCAAATATGGGGGGCACCCATGGTCAAAATTAGGGTGTGACGATGGGAGTATTGCCGTGACCATAGGGAGCAGAATCTGTGGATACCATTGGGAATTGAAACTCTGACCATGGGATCAGCGTCTGTGACAATGGAAACAGCAACTGTGACCATGGGAACTTTTCCAGCAGTCAACGAGAGTTACGAAGTAATTTGCGTAAACTCAGCTGGTATATTTATAAAAGCAACAGCATCAAAGGGACAGTCATATCCGGTCTAATGTGGCTATTTTGGTAGTCTTATAACAATATAGTCTTATAATAAAAATGGGCCTGCTGTTTTGGGAGGAATCTTGATAGTTGTCTATTAATAGGCAGATACAAAGTCAATTCAATGTTTGATTTTAATTGTGAATTCTAAGTTTATCTATATACCCTGCACTCGACTGACGAAATAATTTTGGAATTTATCTTCATGTTATCTTCTGCATACGTTCAGAATGTTTGTTGACACTTAAAATACATATCAAAAAACCTTTAATTTACATTATTTAAATTCCGAATTTTCATTAATCCAATAAAATAGCTAATCCGATACGGTTGTGGTCCCGAAGACTAATACCACCGTCCCGTGCTCTGAAGAGAAGAGAGGGTATGAGGGAATCATGAAGGGACCATACATAAATTACGTAATGTACCTTAGGGTAAAAGGGTACTAACATCTTTGGGGTGTTAATCTTGGTGTTATGTAATGCTGCACTGAGGAAACAGCATGAACGCGAGAAACCTAGGTTTGGAAGTGAGATCCAAATCCAAAGGAAGGAAAAGATTTCTTCAACCTTTAGGTATGAGATCCCAACCTTATAGTTCGAAAGGTTTGGAGAATTCCTTTCATTCCTCTGGATTAGGATCTCACATCCAAACCTGTACTCCCGATCTATAGGGGATGTTTTTCATCTTAAAGTTTATTACTGTAATATATGTTCTCAACTGCTCAGTGAACACAGAGCAATGAGGAACAAACAATTAAGTGAAATTTCCAAATTTATCCCCTCATTTTCGAAAAAAGTATTTTCTTAATGCAGGTGGGAAAGAGAAGGGGTAAGAGGTATCGTTATGGGTGCGTTACGGAAAGGGAGGAGTCTGAGAAAATTGTGATTCTTGCGTTACGTAATTTATAGACGGTCCCTTGGTGAAAGATCGATATCAAAATTTTTGTGTCCCGTGCAGTGACTTAGAAGAGCCAAGGAGCAACACAAAGCCACAATGGCGACATGGAAAGAGGAGGGATGCAGGTGGCAGTCCGACAGAGGAAAGACACGTCGCATTTATCTTTTCCGATATGCGATCAAGAGGCGCGCGCGAACAAAGACAAACTGGAAAAAGATACATGAATGCGCAAGGGACTCTATTACGGATGCGGACGAATCACTGAAAAACTTGTCGGCAAAAAATCCGTTCCTTGTAAGGTAGGAAAACAAATTGTCCGGAAGTAAACAAGGAACAAGCATACAAACACTTGAGTAGTAAGTTCTCTTAAGAGTGCGCTCGGTGATTTTTTCAAGGCTGGCTCTTATATTTATACTCCGGGATTTTACGAAGTTTCTAAGCGAATCTTCTTCATGCTTGCTTCTCACTGACTGGATCCCTTGTGTTTTGAACTTTAAATGATTTTGGGTATACAATTATTAATTTACATGCTACACATAGTCTCGATTGGTTTTGATCCGTTCAAAGATAACCCAGATTACGAGCTCTAAGTGTTCTTAGTGTTCGAGCTTATGGATGTACAGAAGGAATATTTATTCTGGACTTTACTATTGGTGTTTTGCTAGAGGCAGTGTGCATTGTTCATGAGATAACCATTTATTATTGATCATTCCTTCGGATTCAAAATACTTCGGAATTCGTCTCTTTCAAGAACCACCGAAACCATGCCAGGAAAGTCAATGCGTCAAGTACAGTGACCGAACATTATGAAGGCGGACGTACTACGCGCGCAGGCGCGACGTGCGTTCATGTACGTGCCCACATGTGAGTGAATGGACTCGCCGCTTCCCGTGTTTTCCGTTGATGTCCCCGCCAGCGTCTCCGCCCGCTGCCAGTTCACTTCGAAACCTGTTGGCGCAGTTGTGACCAGAGGGAAGGAGACCTTGCGTCGGCGACGAGACATGCGATGAAAGAAGATGGAGACAGAAAAGAAGATGGAGACATGTGAGACAAAAAAGAAAAACAAACTCTGATATCGTCGTTCATTGTCTAATACATAAAGATAAATATTTTGATGCTTATTTCAAAGTTTATCCTGATTGCAAATTTTGACAATTCGATATTTATCAAACTTGGTAGAATTGCGTTAAACGGTTTAGACGAGCCATTACATCATTATTATTTTTATCCTTTAAACATAAACAGATATTTGCGTTGTTTTTATGTGTGTGTGGACGCATTAGACGGGTAACAACAGTTCATTGAGCATGGGTGTCATCAACAAGAACCCACCCACCCCTGAATACTAAAGAAATGAAATAAAAAAACTAGAAGAGACATGAATGTCTTTCAAATATCAGGATGTGAATCATTCATCTGGTCAACAAATTTACGCGCAAATCGGACGTATTTTATTCATCCGTAAATGAAATTAAAATGAAGTAAATACGGAAATATTTTAATGCAGCAGCATTTTATCAAATTAACGTCTGAAGTTCATGTCGAATGAGAAAAATATCAGGATAGTTGTAGAAGCTCTGTTAGGGATTAGCTCAAGCACTTATTGAAGAAATTAGATGTATTCACAAGGGATCAGGTGCATCTAATTCCCCTTAATAGGTATATAACCCTGCAAATCCCTGCTCAAAAATCTTGCAACTCCCTTGATCCTCAAAAGCATGCTGTTCCAGAGGAGATGTCCGCAAAATAATTTATTTTATCTACTACTTATTTGTAATTATCATTAAAATGTGTAAAACGTCCCGGAATTAAAACCAATTCAAGAGACGGAGGTCAAAAACCCGAGTGACGCTGGGTGAGTTCAACCAGTCCGATATAAGTACTTTCAAATATTTCAAATTACAAAATATTTTTGACGTGTTATGTACGTTACTATGTAACTTTTGTGCGTATACAAATATTTGTATGTTGTTCATCTCGTCCGCGTGAATAACAATAAACATAAACACCACCAAATTAAGTAAACAGTTCTCAAAAATTGACAAATAAGAATGTTCTTCACGTAATAGCAAATAACCAATATAAAAAATTATCAAAACTTTAGTATATTTCAATACTGGTATTGAATCATATTCATGCAACAATTATAAAATCAGCGAAAATCAGAAAAAAAAACCTTTATACAAAATTATACAGAAATGAAATGTGAGATATAATCATTCTTTGTCGTTTTCCTCTTCACGGATTGTTCTGTTATCCCACATGGACGACGTGTCAATGGAGTTTGTTTATGTGGTTTTGTCCAGGCATTTCATACAGCATTTTGAATTTCCACATCTACAATACTCATTGTAACTCCGTTTAAAGTAACAAAAGAGGTAAATGGAGTTTGTTTAAATGTTGTAGTCTCCAAGCAAATGCTCTCTATTGGTAGGACAGAGTGACGAGTACCTCGTAGGCAATTTATGCATTAGAACATGCACGTTGGCGAAATGTATGATTACATACGGGTACATCGAATTTGTGACGTGTGAAACAAGTTAATGAAACCTTGTTGGGACTAATTCTTCCTTTACCTTCCTGAGGAGTACCAGAGATTACAGTGATTGGCAGACAGAGGGAGACCAATGATCGCCGTACGAAGAAGAAAGCCGAATGGTTGAGGTGGTGAGGGCGGGAAGCGAGGAGGAAGGATATGGAGGTGGGCGGTGGTGGCGGTAGCGTCCGCGCTTGGTCAGCTACGGTTCGACCCAGTGCCCTTCAAGGTCGTGTTACAGAGATTCAAACAAGGAAGATTCAGACGCAGCCTCAGACAGAGCCCCGCTTCATTTATGACTCTGTCCGTTCCACACGAATAATTGACAATAAAATAAGTACACCAGAATTTCAATATTCAGGGTTTTTTTCAAACACAATAATATTGTACGACGAGAAATCACTTATAAACTTCTGCAATAAATAATTAATATTTATCAATAACGCAATAATTTTGTCAAAAATTATCTTAAATTTGCTTCAATTATTTTTTTAAAGCTGAGCAGACACAAGTTAAATATAAATTACAACATAAATTACAGTGCAGCATAAATCTATCCATTTTTCTTTCATTAGTGTTCTAATGAAAATATTCGTTTATGGCATTAAACCAGAGGTTTTGTACAAATTTTCGGGGAAATACACTAATTTCACCTTGAGTGATTAGGAAAAGTACTAATAGAATATATAATTAAAACTGTGTTTAATGTTCATAGAAATTGATGCTTGATTATTATGTGAGAAGTAGGGGACGTAATAGTTACACTTTCCACCAGTTTCCATTCATGTTCGGATTCAGCCTCAAGACCTGTGGGAAGTACCTATCCCAGAGTGTGTTTATGTATTCTTTGCGATTTACAATTACGGGGGTAACACGTAGTGAAAAAAAGTCATGCATTAACCTGGGTTCGAACCTAGATTCCTGTTCTACAAGGAAAACTGTCCTCCCATTCAATTAAGTCATTTTATAGTTAATTCTACAATATGAGTATATATTATCATACCTACGACCAAAATCGCTCGAAATGGCGACAATAATTCCAAAGAAAATATGATGGACTTATTGTAAGGGGTGAAATGTAAGAAAATGAAGGTGTGTGTGAGAGAGAGAAAAAGTGAACGAAGAGTGAAGAGGCATAAATTGAACAGCTCTGGATCTTAACGAGGAGATACAAGCAAGGAAGAGTGGGCAGACGATCCTTTTTTTTTGTGTGTGTATGTGTGTGTGTGAGAGCCCAGAGCGAGCACCACGCAAACGCCACGAGATCACTTTTGTCTGCAGCCATACGGAAGAGGCAGACTCGCCACCTATCCTACCCCTGTATCTCTTTTCTCTCTTCTCTACCCATACCCCTCCTCCACATCACATTCATCTTTCGGAAGAAAAATAATTTCTTTTACACGTCAATTTAAAAGAAGATCAAAAAATATTTAACGAAGTGTATAAATCTATTTTGTGATTTCTGAATACTATCAATCGTCAACTATCTCTTAAGTACGATACTTCATTTGTGTGATTTATTCCGTCCGGTTACGCAGAAAGGAAACAATAATTTTCTGGGACATTTGTCTGTTAATGTTTATGATGATTATCAAACGAAAATTTATATTTTATTTCTGTCTCCTTAGACGTACACAACGCAATGACTTGGTGCTTATTGCATTGTAAACAAAGCATACGATGGTTAGGTAATATAACATTCGAATATATCTATACTAGCTGACAACCCGACGTTGTCGTAGATTTTTCGTACTAGTTAGGCCAATTTTATTTTTGGAGGAATTGGTCTGATGTTGACAGAATGGTGTACATTGCAAGAGGTAAAAGATTCCATCATTCTGTTATTATTTACTGATGCAAAAGCCTTTTTGACCGCATGGCGGCCATCTTCAGTGCTACAAAAAAAATTACAAAATATAAATTACATATTTAATATACATTGAAATATTCTAAAAACAATCTATCCCCTTCTTCTTCGAAAAGTTAATAATTTTCAATATAATATGAAATAATAACGAAATGAGAAAGCTAGCATACCTGGGTCCTTTGGCATGCGGTGGTTGAAACCACCGTTGTCTCATGAAGGGTCGTATTATATAGGGAAGATTCGGGAATTTCCATTGACGTCACGGGTTTTCCGAGTAACGGATAGAAAAAACACGCAATACACAGAAAACAAATCATCACATTTTCCCTCCTTCATAAAGATACCACGACCTCGCATTACTATACCTTAGGCAATCTTTCTCTAAAGTTGGCAAATTTATTAAAACACAGTCTCTACACTTCCTTCCATGCACCCAAGTCCCTGAGAAACATCCTCTCCCACACTAAAGACCCTACACCCCTCTCGCAATTAAGTGAAGTGAGCTCACATGCGGTGAGTGCAACGCGACGTACGAGGGACAAACTGGACGCAGATTTGATAAAAGACTACATGAACACATTCACGCTTTCAAACACCTCATCGGACATTCGCATTTCGCCACACATCTAATCGAAAACAATCACACATTTCACACAGTCAATGATTTCCAAATATTAGAAATAGAAAATAATTACTGTAAAAGACTTAAGTTACAGAAAATTCACATTCACAATTCACTTAATTCCAACATTTTCACACTCTATAATCAAATTCCAGACATTTACTCCCCCTTGCTAAAATTAGCCATAAAACAACTGAATCCCGTTATACGGAAAACCCGTGACGTCAATGGAAATTCCTGAATCTTCCCTATATAATACGACCCTTCATGAGACAACGGTGGTTTCAACCACCGCTTGCCAAAGGACCCAGGTATGCTAGCTTTCTCATTTCGTTATTATTTCATATTATATTGAAAATTATTAACTTTTCGAAGAAGAAGGGGATATATTGTTTTTAGAATGTTTCAATTTATATTTAATATGTATTTATATTTTGTAAAAAAAGTGTTGTAGCACACAAGATGACCGCCATGCGGCCGAAACGACCTTTTGCATCAATAAATAGTGACGAAATCTTTTACTTCTTGCAATTTTATTTTACTCAGAAAAAATTAATATACTATGTAAGATCTATTACGTTAGATCGAAATTATTGTACTCACTGTTTTCTAAACAAATGTACAGCATCCTAATTTTACAAATTTATTATAATACAAATTTAATACAAACTTGATTGTATACACCATTATGAGTTTCACCTCCAGAAGCAAGAATAAATAAAACCTTGTATGGAACCTCCATTAAGCAAAATTAAGTTGTACGAGAGAGAAACAAACCAGAGAAATTAGCCTAGCAACCACTTCACCCTTTTAGTTAGAATTAGGTGTAGTTAACGCCAATTCATGCTGAACTTGTATTTATGGGGAATCTTGTATTTATCTGGAAGACCCCGAAACCCGTCTTTTTCGATTGAACTTTCTTACATGTGCCTCTCTTCCGACTCCACCCATAGGAGTTCTTGGGCAGTTTACCCCCCCCTCCCAACCTGATATTACATCGTAAGTGTCTCTATTCATCACAGTATATCAGGTAGGACGAATCCACTCACTGGGAGCCGCGCAGGTCGAATTTTCGCTTCTGAGACAAGATGCAACGGTGGCAGCGCACCTGCACCGTTTCATTAAAACGCTCGTAAAATCTAAAGTAAACGGCAAAATTTAACAATTTAAAGACATCTTTATCTTTGTTAAATGTACCAAACAGACAAAGCATTAAATTTGATGAGGATTGATTCTGTTCTTCTTAAAATACTCCTTAAATTTGATGAGGATTAAAGCATGTAACTACTTCCATTTTTAATATCTTATCTCTCAATAATTTAGGTTCACCGTTGTAGATAGACATAGGCTGTCGCGTGTTTATTGTAGAACGCTTTGAGGCGAACAATATCACCCCACATCCTTGTCACCTATCTCTAATTGTTTAGTCAGCGTAAGCGATATAAGTATAATTCGTATCTCCCCCCAACTTCATCGACATTTATAGTCAAAAGCCATCTTTAATCTTTAACTCACACATTTTAAACATAAAAGTTAGCATATGTTCCTCCTAATATCTAAATTATCTCCTTGCCAAATTTCATCAATATGGGCTCAGGAGTTTAGTCGTTATGACGTAGCAAATGGACACACTTTCGCATTTCGCATTTTTGCATTTATACATTAGTATGGATATGAGTGATGAATGAAAGTATCTTATGTAAAGTTTTTTCAAGTATGTTTGAAAAATTGAACGTTTATAAATTTTTATCATTTTTTCATCGAGAAATTACCGTTCGATCTCTCCGGGGTTAAGTTTTTTTTCACCTACTGAACCCAAAATATGAAAAATGTTTTTTATTTAACGTTTTATTTCCATTTTAGTGTTATTTTCCTGCAATCTACATACATATACAAAGAAAATTAATCTACAAACTATATAACTAGGACAAAATTAAGAGTCAGGTCAGGTTCTTTCTTCCATTTAAGGATGATACCATCCTTTTTAAATTTATCGTAATTATATTGTATTTGAACTTATTTTATTTGTAATTTAATTTTGAATAATATTACATTATAATAATAATAAAACATCAAATAAAAATGTAAGATAGCCAATTTTCGGATCCAGTAAGTGACTAGGAGTATAACCCCGGAGAGGCCGAACGGTGAGCTCATGGGGGGTGCAGGGACCGGCCAAGTTCGGGGAAGTGTCCTATGATGTCACCCGCCACTTCCGTTTGCATATTATATTTTACACGCGTTCCTAGAGTTGTGAGAATGATAGTGTCCATTGTGAGCTGCTTATAGAAAAGGTTGCATTCCAATCTTGTTCATCAAGTCGTGGTGATACCCCAATCATGATGTTGTCAAGAAATTGCTGGGGCAGACGATACCGCTCATCTTGTTATCAAGGAATGTTTAGACTGACTACATATAGGTTCATGTTCCTATTTTTTACAATACAAAAGTTTGTAAAAATCTCTTCCTTCCACGATAAAGATTTTGCTGAGTAGTAGCTGTAATAGCGAATATCTATTTGCTGACACTCACATGGACTTTTTACAAATTCTATAAATTTTGTTCGTTGTCTCCCAGTCAATCTCAATAATTCGTACGCGTCTCATTTCGCAGTCTTGCATGGTGGATTACCATTTTCCTCGACATCAATAAGTTTTTAAGTCAGTGCAATCTCTAATAAAGTATTGAGTAGCCCATGTTACATGGCTCGGATCAGCTGAAGAAAATGAGTTGTGTGTATAAATTATTGTATAGTTGGACAATGTTCAGGAATTTTCATAGCGGTGACTTTGGTATCGCAGGAAGAGCCAATAATGAGTGGCATAATTGTGCTGGAATATTAAACTATACATTTCCTCAATGTATAACGTGGCTTTTCCTCGAGTATCATAAAGCTTAATTTCGTCATTTTAAGTATAATATAGTCAAGACAATAACATTCATTTTAACGCGTATAATAAATAACTCTCTAGAAAAATGGTAACTGTCTGGAGGATATTAATCAAGTTATTTCGTTTTATAGAACGATTTAGAAAATCGACAAATCAAACTGTTCACACATGTTATGTACATTTTTGAGTGAAACATTCAAGATTGCCATTTCCTAGTATTGCGCTACCCAAGTATTATCATGTACCCATTTATTGGTGTCGTTGAACTGGCTTTGCAAACCGTTAGGTTTATTCTTCAACTCTCCCCTTGTGTATTTCCTTCACAATTTGTTCAGTTCTCTCCCCAAACCACCATTCCCAATCTCGAAAAGGTGGGAAAATACGAGCGAAAGCATTCCCTCAATTAGCACCGGTAACCTAAACCAAAAGGACAATTACTTTGAATGAACAATCATTCCAAATGATGAGTCCGAGGGAAGAAAATCCAGAAGAAAAAAAGGGAAATTGGAGAGGGAGCTTCTTTCTGCGGGGGATGTGGGGGGAGGTACCCGGAGCGTCCACATAGCAGGTGTGGGAAATAGGGAAGGGAGCCGGAGCAATGCCTTCGATTCGTGCCCCGAGAGAAAAAGCGAGCATCGAAAAAAGACGACGACCTGCCGGAAATCTCGAGCATCCTATTTCGAGAACAATTGCCACACGTCGATCCTCCTCCCGTCCAGCATCCCTCTGACGACGATTTATCTCGCTGCGAGGGGTGAATTGAACTTCCGCTTGAGGGGTGAGGAAAGAGATGTTGCTGTTAGCAGTTCCAAAAGGTTTCTAGAAAAGACGGATTTTGGCAGAGTGTAGGGTCCGTCACATAATGGGTCTGCACTTCAAATACCTTGTCACTGGAATTAAAATGGAGAATAATGACTCTGAAGAATTTCCTCTGAATCTGGAGCTGGACTTTCTATTAAAAACTCATATTCAGATTCGCGAAATATTCATCTTTTACAAATTTAAAGACAGGAACCACTGAAAGGTTACCAATTAAAAACTTAACATTGTGAAAATACTACTATTCAATGAATCAATTAAAAGCTCAGCTCATTTTCCATTGTAAATTTAAATATTTATTTCAAATAGCTTAACCACCGTAATGTAGGTAACAGTATTGTTAATGATCGAAAAGATACTTAATTATATTTGTTTTACAATTTCATATACCATAGGACCGTCACATATAGAAATTTCAATTTATTTAGGACATAAAGGTACCTCATATAATAATTAAATCATAAATATTCATATCATACCAAAACAGAGAAAAAGCAAAATAATCTTTAAAAACAATGTTTTGCATAATTTGCCTCAATGTAACTAAAGTTTACAATTCTTTAAACAACTGAGAAAGAAAACACGCAAATAAATTCAATTAGTCTGCTGAAAGACAGGGGTAATTTAATGAGTATTGAGATTGAGATTGCAAAAATTTAGAATGAGCTCACAATTTGTGATATTAATTCACTTTCTATTATTGTATCCAAATGTAAAATAACCAATTTGTCTCCACTGATTTTTATTTAGTTTCTTATTTACTAAAAAACTGAGACTGAATGTGCTGAGGTTCTCCTATTTTATCACAACATGGCAGATAGTGGGGAAAAATTGCAAAATAATAGGCAAATGACGAGTAATGTCTTTCTGTGCTTTAACTTTAACAAAATACTAATATAAAAATATTAATTTACTTTTCGAGGTTTTAAGCACCAAATTGTGCCTATTGTTTTGAACTGATATTACAGCCATAGAAAATTATACTAGACTATGACAAATATGTATAGAAATCTACTTTGTAAATTTGTAGAGAAAGCCTATCTTGAAGTAAATGAAATCTTTGTATAAAAGACTTGTTTTGTTATGTGTCATTAGCCTTTAAAGTTTATACTCTTCTATTTACGGTGATCTAAAATTTATCACGACCGAAGATCAACATCAATAACAGAAATATAAAAGATTTTCATCAATTATTATTATCAGCGTTGCTCAAAGGAATTGCAAAAAACGTTCTACGACTTCCATAGTACATGCTACAATACTACAAATTTGGATAGAATCCAAAGATCTNCTACGACTTCCATAGTACATGCTACAATACTACAAATTTGGATAGAATCCAAAGATCTAACTATAATTCGGTATATCTCCACCTAAATGCGAAAGCTAGATCTTTAGTATCATTATATTCTCTTTTAATACGTGAGAAATCTTCGCTGCTTATTATTATAGAGTACAAATCATATAGCTTAAACAAATATAATTATTCACGGCACAATACGCCTTAGGAGGCCCTATTGTTGTGTTGTTCCTCCACGATTCCAAGAGAGCTGAAGAAGTCTCTTTAAGTGCACGTGCCCAGTATACCCAAGGGCTCGTGTGTTACTCGATCGCTTTTCGGCCACCTGGCCACGGCAGCAATTCGCGGGTCGGGCGGAAGGAAGGACTACCTTCACCGCGGCATCCAAGGCAATAGCAGTGGGGGTGGAGCCGGCTGCGGGATGTGTGAAGCGGGGGTAGGATGTGTGAGTGCAGGCGGTACCGCAGAAAGACTGTCTGAAAAAAAAACAGAGCACACTGTGACGTACGGTGGTGGGGTGGGCTCAGAGGTCTCGGGAAGCTCATGTCTACCTCCCCCAACTGGGAGTATGTCATTGGACTTTCACATGAGATTTCATTACTTTTGGTTCAGAAAATGCGAAATATGGTGGAAATAATAAGGCTACTAAATAGTAATAACTAAACTGGTATATAATTGTTCCTCATACTACAAGGTATGAATGTAGGTTAATGTATAAATGACTGTTGAAGCTCTTGCCAAATTCATTTCCACGTTCGCCTATTAACAGTGGCGGTTACCGATCTTTTCTTAGGAAGTGGGCGAATAGATTGCGATGGTTATTGAGCGTGACATACACTTTCTTTAGGGCTTATCCGTGGTACTTGGATCGTTTTTGGAATTAGCACGTGACACTTAGAACATTTGTTTGGGACTTACAACGGTTTGAACACAACACCTTAAATTTGGATGAAATTTAATTTTTTTTCAAGGCACCATAAGTAGCCACATCAAATAAGTAATCTATGATGCTTTTTCCATGGTTTTCCTTAATCAATTTTGGTGTTTAACCAGATTTTTGTGTGTCCTATAAATTGTTTTGGGAATTAGAATCTTTTCCATTCGCATGCCTCAATTGGTGATGGTATTAGAAACAAATTAAACAAAATAAATAAATGTATTGCAAAAATGTCGTTGCAAACTGCGTATGACCACGTGGAGGACAGTTAACTAATTTACCCTCCAGAAGCAAACGAGGGACCATCCCATCAATTCCGGTCAAATGCTCTAAGGCAAAGACAGATTTAAACATTGATGAACCTGGAAATAAAAAACCAACGCCTTTTCTGCAATCCTCGTCTACTCCCGCCATCTAGACGGTAGCAACCACTATTTCATTCTCTCAACATCACATAAAGATGTTCGGCGGCATATATAATATGCACCCTTAATCTACCTCGGTCATTGTACGATGATTATCATTGGCGTGAGAAAAGGGGACTGAAATTCCAATCTCGAATAAGATTTGTATGTAAAGAAATTGTAACAATTAACCTTTAATAAACCGCAACCTTTTTAACCGCAAAACGTGTATGTACCATATCATAACACAAGAAGACTAGATTCAAGTACCACCACCCCTATCCTGAATATTATTTCTGGATACGTGTCTGATTGTCGTAACTCCTTTTCGTAACCCCCATGAGGATACCACCCCTCAAACTTTGAATTCCCTTCGCTCAAGTACAGCATCTTTCCTCTTTGCACCCACCACTTCTATTCCTCCTTTCCCCTCCACCCCTTCTCCCGTGACCCATTCCTCCTCCATAACCCATCCTCGGCCGTCGCTCCGTCGGTTGGTTGTCCGTCCATGCGGCTGCTGTTCCCGCCGCCACCGTCACCCACCGCAGCTTAGCCGATCGCTCTCCACCGGCGCTCAGTCGCTCGCGGAGTCTCCGCCTGCCTGGACGCGTCAGCTGCTTCGGTCTCCGGCGCCCTCAGCCCCCTGTCCACGCGGCAGCGATCTCACGTGCGCATAGCTACCTGTGTACCTCCGCTCGCCCGCCCTCGGCTACTGCACGGAGCGTAGTGCACTGTCGGTACCTGCAGTGCGGTACCTACCTACTGCCTTCGCGTTGACCCGGTAAGAGCGATGATACTTTCGTGGTGGCTTTTTCTCCTGAGTTTCTCCATTATGTTACAGTTCACCAAATTATTTGTATATTTACTCCAATGCGTTTGACACCAGTTCACGGCTGGACTTTTTAATTAACATTTATATCCTAAAGAATGACCGGTATTGGTTCTCGACGTAATAAATGGTCATTAAAAAGTGAGTGGTACTGACATTTCGCGCGTGTCATGTTGAACGTCATAAAAAGAAAAGATGTGTTCGTTGAAATTACGTTGGTGTGTTTGTGAAATGTAAAGGTGCTTTAAACTTAAAGGTTTCCGCGGCCGGTTTGATGTGAATTATGGCTGTCCGGTTGGAACCGCGTCAAAGATTTGAAACTTGACGTTTCGTCTGCCATGCTGTTAATTACGGAGAAGAACTTGAACGTGATAACTTCTGAAGAAGACTGCAGCATGGCAGCCGAAACGTTAAGTTTCAAATCTTTGACGCGGTTCCAACCGGACAGCCATAATTCACATGTTAAGATGATTGTTTGTCCGCAGGAACGAGTACGTCATGCTCTTCAGCGCCTTCCTGGTGATCACGACTATTGCCCTGGCACTCACTGATGTCTTCTCCAAGTGGTGGCTGCAACGCAAAAAACAACGCAATGCAGGTACGTGATTAGAGAATTCGTGTCTTATTCTGACATCGCCTCCTCTTTCTATCGGGATGGGGAAACTCATCTTCTCTTTGTACTCGTCGAGCAATACTGACACAGGGTGTTGGAAAACCCAAACGAGCAAGGGATAAAAGATTTTGGGACGCAAGAATATTCTGCACTCTTTTCCTGACTTCCCTTCAAATGACTCCCCTGAACATTCCTCCTACTTTCTATCCATTTTCTCTGTCGTAATGTAAGGGCGACAAGTACGACACCTGTTTGTAAATATTTATGTTACCCATGTTTGTAAAGATTAAAAAATTGTGGATAATAATTTAATTTTAATTTGAATAAAATCACGTTATCAAATGCACCTGATGATAATCGTATCCAATGCTTGAAATTGTATTTAAAGGGTTTTGTGGAAGTGTTTGTTAAATTTGTCTCAACATTAACGATTATTTTTTTCACCAGTGAAATTCAGACCACATTATTTTCTCCATTGCTCATATAATATTGTACTTCTTATTAGAACAGAATCCAAAAATTTTCCATTTCTTAATGTTTTGCGGAATCGGTAGTAAAATTTGTTCTAGATGGACATTCCCTCTTCGACACTTTTTCTGTGAACAATTTCTATGTTTTATATGTACAGGTAGAGTTCTCCAAGTATTAGAAACTCCGGAGTGAAATTTCATTATTGAATAATTATCAAATATATCCTTAGGTACTTAGGCGGGGAGTGGGGTAATGTAAGAGAAGATGGTTCACCCGAGACCCACTTATCTTAATCCCTTGCTTGGTGCAGAGTTTTCCTGCTACAAAATGATCGTTTAGGGCACTCGGCGGAGTCTTCCTACGCCCCTGAGATATTACTTTTTGAGGAAACATTTGTTGGCACTGCGATTATTCATATAATTTGACTGATTGTTATAAATGGTCTGATGATGAATTGTGTTGTGATCAATAGTTTAAGATGTGAGATTATTAGAAGTAAACATACCCCTTAGGGGGGGGGGTTGAATACATCCACTATATGTGACTTGAACTACATATATCCATGAAAAAATTTATTTGTGTAAGAGATTTTAAAACATTTTCATTCCATATATCGTAGCTTACAAGCAAGACATATCAAGTGCGTAATGATCGACAGAAAGATTTTGTTCGCAAAATTATCATAATAGACAAGAAAATGATTATTTGACAACTTAGAATTGTGTTGATGAGTAAACTAATTACCCTGCGTTTTCCGTGGGCGTGAGAGAGTGTTTGGAATCTGCCTCTTTGACAAAGTCATTGTCATTGGACTTGCGTTCGTATTCATCGTAGTGGGTCTCCTCTACAAGACGCTGCAGGGAGTCCCCACGGCTCGAAAGCGCTGACAGAACGGAGGCGATGTGTTGCGCGAGCTGACTACTCGGGTAAATTTACATTTTCACGCTCGTACTACGAAAATATATCACGATTGCCAGTTCAGCATATTAATTAGACAGAATCTTCATCGGCTAGTCCAAGGCAGTAAAATAAGTATTTTACTTCATTTCTTACCCACATCAAATTCATTTGTAAACACTTAAGTTTTAACAGTCGTTGTGTTATTTCCGATTATTTTGTCTGAAATGTCTCTCATTTGCTTAATGAATTTTCTCATCAGAATTCATTCCTCATTTGATCCCTTCGTTTTCAATCATTGCAAACTTCATGAAAACACAATACAAGTAGCTTTAATACTGTTTTACCACCGAACTTACATTTTATATTCGATTCACTCGTATATGATGACAGGCTTCCAATTGTATCATATTCACATTAATACAAGTATGGCGTAAATATGATTTGCGTTTTTTTTCTGTGGAAGGAGCGAGGGATTTTAATTTTGTAGGTATTCGAATTTTAAAGACTAGCAATAAAGAGACAATCGTTGACTATAACTTCAGAAATTAGAGTTAAAGCTCATTAATATTTAACTTGATCAAATAATATACGAATAATTTATAGGCTACTTAAGTGAATATTTAATATTATTATTTAAACAATATTCATTAAAATATCGGGGAGGGGGGTGAGGGGACCGGAACGATCCCCTTCATCTTATTTCGCCAATACAAAATTAACGTCTCTTAAAAAATAAAAAATTAACAAGTCTCGGAGGCGTTGCATTGCGTCGCGTTGGTGCACTCATTCGTGACGTGGGCAAAGTATTTGGTTGGAACTGCAGCGATTTCGTCATGAACGTAATATATTCCGAAGGCGAAAACCCACGCCGCCTCCGCTTTATGCGGGTCAACGTCCGGACTGGGCGAAATGAGGGCGGTCTGCAATGTCTTTATCGATATATAGTAATATTACTTGCATATATAGTAACATTGTCGGAACTGCGTGGTGGTCGTGGACATGAAGTTCATTTGATTAACGAAAGGCTGGATTAAACATTATAAAGTGGACATTCGAAAGCAAAAATTATATGGAAATTACTAACTATAATTATATATCGATTTATAGTTTAAGATGAAAGAACCAACTGAAAATGTCTGAGTCAATCAGAAAACTAATACCTTCATTTGGTCTATCACAAAAAGCAGGTACCCAAGAGCAAGTAAGCATGATTAATCCATTATATCAAAAAATAATAGTCTCATTTGCACAAGGAAATATTTAATTCCAAAAAGAATACACATGATTTCAATAAATAACTTTTCAAACACGAAGTCCGTATTTCATTAAGGTAATAATCCTCCGTGTTTGCGTTCTTCTCGTACGTTTGTTTAGAGATCGGACACGGGTACGATGCTGTGCAGCACAGCCATGCAATTAGATTCGTACTCACCAAAGTGTTAGCAAGATATCATGCCAAATCCTCAATAACCTTTACACGCGATAGTATAAAGATCAAAGAAAATAATTGTTAACATAATTACCGCCATTTTAGACGGGTAAACAATATTATCCTTTTGTAATTTAAGGAACAAAGAAGTGTGTGTGTGTTTATTTAATTAAAAGTAACGTAAGGTTACATGGACTACGGTGATTACAAAAGTAAGGAAAATGTCATTTCATTAACCTCTGGAAACCCAGAGGAAATCCCGGGGATTGATGGAGCTATGGAGATAATACACTTCATGCCAAGAAATTGTAAATACTATTAAAAATAACAAGACGTGACACCAAAACAGACGACTTTCAAGGACATAGATTGGGACAAAGATGATAAGGCGTGGAATCGGATGGAATAGTCACGTGATTCGTAAAATGGAAATCAAGTTTAGTATGAGAAGAAACTTTACATCCGAGAATCCCTACTGACATTGAGAGATACTTTTGACAGGCACCGTATTTAACAATGAAAGAACACGGAATAAAGGCAGGGTCATTGGATGAAATTATGTCGTGGGGACGTATTTGTGTTCATAAAAACTGGGTCATCTCCCCTCTACCTTCTTGTATACTCGGAAAAATTCGTTTATACATTTAAAGTATTTCAAATGCTTCTAATAACAATGAAAATATTTTTTGTATCGTTACATACATAATTTCATGCGGTGAAGTACTTCTGGTTAACGAAAAGAGCCAAGAGTGTAAAGAAACTACGGTTTCTGATGTAATGTAAAAAAGCAATATTTCATAACAGAAATACGCGTGCAAGAAATCTATATTTTGAGGACTTAGGAACCTGAAAATCGTCTATATTCATTAATAGCTCGTTATGACACATTTGCATGAGCTTAATTTTTGGTTGGAGAAAAAGGAAGAAAAAACGGCACCTGAAAATGGATGTGAGTGTAATTTAAGGAGATGATGGAGGGAGCGATGATTCATCCGCACTTTCCCGCGCTGAGCACTGAGCTCTGAGCGTATGCTGAGCGACGGACGGCGCGTGGCCTGAGCCTCGCTGAGCAGACGCTGGCCTTGCCTCGATCGCTGACCTCTGTGTTTACGGCGCCCCGCAGCAATCAACAATTGAGCGCGCACGCGCCACGCCGACTCGCACCGCGTCGCTCGACGGTCCCCGCGCGAAACACGAAGTCAAGGAACGGGAGACACGGATGTGGAGTAGATTGAGCGGGTTCGCATCCCTGTTGGGACACATATTGAGAGGTTACTGACCTCTGTCCTGCATTCGCTGGATGGACCACGGTCAGATCTTTTACTCTCCCGGAAAAAGAAACAATCATGGCCTCTCTTGGACTGCTGTATGGGAGGATTAAAAATTAGACAATAAAAAAATACAAAAGAAACCACCAGTAATTAAATAATGAGCAGACTAATCGGGAGAGTTTCGAAATTACCGATATAAATGTTCTTGTTCATACAACATTATTTTAATTTAATATTTTCCCTTCAAAGTATTAAAATTCATTTCAACATAGATTCAACGTAACTGGCTACATGTACTATCTTAAGCTTCACAATTTATACTACGCGAAATAGTATGACATACATAAATTTCTTCTTCCTACAAGAGAAATTTTAACTGACTCCAAAAGAGTGTTGTGCACTTATTATTTTTTGATAAGACAATTACATGAATATTGCACACATCAAATGAAATATTTTTGTAGTAATTAATATTTTCAAGGTATTCAGTGTTTGAAAAAGTATCTATTCATTCAACCTGGTTACGTCAGCTCTATTTTAGCTACATTAGGGTAAACATGTAGCCAAAATTTCGTATAAACGCCACTTGTACGACCCTCCTTGTGCTACCTCTTCGATACACGATTTCCGTGCCGTCTTTGAGTGTTGCGTACACGCACGCCTATGTCCGCATCTGGATTCAATGCTACGACAGCAGCTTTAGCTAATATGAAGAGTATTCGAAAATAACCGCTAATATCATCCACGGAAATAGCAAAGAATGCGCTGACTGTGTGATGTTACCTCGCAGCGGATAAGTCCTCCGATCTGTCTTGCTTTCTTGGTCCTCATATTCATGAAGTAACATTTATAAGTTGTTATATCATGTCATAAGTAGTAGCATTTTTTATTTGAACTAATTTATTCTCATTGTATTTTTTTTTCTTATAGTCATCTTACTGGATTCATAGCGTGATATACTTTCAATTAGATAAACGAACACAAGAGTTTTCTTAATTCTTCAAGACGGTCAACATTTTATAAATAAAAAAATTACAATTAAAGAAAATTTCACAGCATGAAAGATTTTGATAGAACTTGTCCTCTTTTTATCTTTCTTAACCTCCGCCTCCCCGACTAAGAACAATGACAAATCAGGAATGGTAATCAATATTCCCCTTAAAAAAGTAGAATATATTATTTTATTGTGAAAATTTTGGCATTATAACTTCTGTGCTTGGAAAACTTGTTGATATGGTTCTACGCTCAAAACGTAAGTCTTTCAAAATTTTGTGCAAATCAGAACACAATAAAAATCTTGATCAAAATGAAACATTACAATGAAAATGATTATTGCCCTAGATTATGTTTAGTAATAATTCATGGACTTAAAGTAAATAAAACAGTCACAATTTTAGCCTATTTATATATAATATATTGCACTATAATATATTTAGTGCAACGTGTCCACGAACTTTTTTGAAGCGACGACTTGACTCATTTCAGCACATCGTAAAGAAAAATCTCAAAATACTGGGAAAGAGATCATTCAAGAAGTGTTACCTCGTTTCAATACGATGTAACTCAATATGTTGGCAGAGAACTAAAAATTTAATTGACTGTAGAGAATTTTAATAGTTTTATTTTGAAGGAATGTATGTCAATCTCTTGGAGGAGGAATTCAGATCTCCTTTCACAACAGGGTCACTAGAGCTGGTCATCAGTTGCAACACAATCGAAGTAGATTCGATGGCTCCAGCTGCCACGTGGACCAGCTGGCAGGGCACGTGCTGCCAGAAGCGACGGGACTCGGCGGTCAGCGCGAGTTAACACAGAAAGGGAAATTTCGTCACCAGCTATCGCCCCCATTCAACCAGATTGCGTCTTCCTTTCGTAACTTAGGTCTCGAAGGCGCAACTCTCCCAAACAATGCGCCCACGCCAGATGTCTTGCGGCATCTGCGAAGCCCATCCAAGGGTTGAGAAGGGCGGCACGTGCGCGGACCGCCCACGCAAGGGTTGCAGAAACTTTACAGCTGCTAACGCAATATTTACGAACATGAATCAAAGAATTATATAATTGTGAGGTAATTTATCGGAAAATATTTATCTGATTAATTCTATGTAGTGAACATATATTGAATTTCTCGTAATATTGCTGGAAATGATTTAAATGGTTATTTATTTACAATCGGAAGTGTGTCGTAAATTACTTCCCCAAATCTTAGTTACTAACGAGAGAGTATTTATTATAAATTCATATCTAAAACAGATACTAGCCAATGAAAGAAACCCTTATAGAGTATGTTTGCTTCTATACGAAAATGATGTTTTTTAATATATTTCCATACTAAAGAAGAAAACGATTGAATTCATTTTCGAGATGCAGTTCCCGTGGACTAATTTGTTAATTTGCGCCTTTTCATCCAAGTAAATGCCTTTTTTTTTCATAGAAGTTCATTTTCAAGAAAAAAATCGTTTAGAATCGATTCTTCGGACATATACAAACAGACGAGCGACGGCTGCATTGCGCAGACAGCGCAGACCTGGAGGGTGATATTGAGAATAGTGGAGGCGGCGGATGCATGGGGTGGCATCGCAGGGGAGGTGAATCCAGGTGTGTAGCGCCATCTGTCGTGTTTACGCCAAGGATTGCGGAGGTGTCCTACGCCTACCGCAGACATGGGAGGGAAGGGGGAATAGGAAGTGCAGAATGAGAAAGTGGAAGTCCTCTCACTCTCGCCACTGCCGCCTGGGACGGATGTCCTGACATCTGCAACAGGGTACTTCTTCTATCTTTCATCAATCCATACATTTCATCCAGTACAGAGGGTGTCACCGAAGAGAGGAGAAATGATACATAAGATAAAATACAAATTAAAAATGATCATTTCAGTCTTTAAAAATACTGGTTATGAATTGAATGTAATTTTAATTAGGACAATTAAAACACATTCGTTTCAATGAGAACTTTAATTGCTCAAGTAGTATTCCTTTTCCATCGCTAATTTTGATTTTCTGGAGAGGTCAATGAGTTTATCTGAAAAAATATTAGTGCAAAAAATGGGATGGAAAAAACGACATTGGAATGGAAGGATTAATTTTCCACTTACTGTTATGCGCATTGTTGAATAATTATTTATATTGATTATATTCTTAGTACTTATCTTGAATGAAAACGTTTTAAAAATTCTTTGATTTCTTTCGAAATATTTTTGTTTGTTTACGGAATGTGTTATACGTGTAATACATATTCTCTTAACTCAGTGATTCCAGAGCTAATTAATATTTTATCCAGACACTATACAATGTGAATTTTTGAGCACTATATTCGAAATCAAACTCTTAATACATAATGACGTTACAACTCTATACACCAACACGCAATATACTCCAATACGCATTTTCGGTCATAAACAAATTTTCCAAATAAAAAACCATGAGACAATGTTTAAAATTCAACGAAAACTGGAATTTTTGTAAGAACGTATTTTTAATACTTTTCCATAACTAGGAACATTTTTTACATATTTTCGTGACAAATCTACATGAACAGTTTAAGGTATTCCTATAAAACCTGATATCGTCAATTGCTCGTAGATCTTCAAGAAATACACGTTCTTCATAATCAGTCATACAAAATCTTTTTACAATATAAAAAGTATTTAATATCAAGTTATATTGTCCTTTGCTACAATATGTTTAGTACAAAATTTTGAATGCTGACTTTTATTAATCAAGGTCCTTTTTTAATATAAAAATTGTTGCTTTTTATATTTGGGAGCTAAGTATTTGAAGATACTTTAGTACAAATTTTCATAATATTCTTTGAATCGTTAAGTCGAGAGGATCATATTCCACATATTTCTCATCCTCCTCCAGGAATTTGTTTGTCATTCGACCACCTCTTTTCTGCTTGCGAAAAGCCAGCACTTTCACATTTTCCTTTCTAATAGGTCAGGCGAATTTTGTTGACAACCCTCTAAAGTGCTTAGAACCTCCACTCATTCATATAGGGAGTCTTAATTTCTAGCTCCTCTTTCACGTCAGAGCAGACATGTTGGACGAGTTTCTCGTTCTGCTGCGCAACGCGCATTGAAGTCTCCGGAGCTTCATCCCTTTATATCCAAAGTGTTGCCGCTCGTAAATCAAGAAGGGAAGGTGGGATCTGCGACGCTCGTCCAGTCGCCAATGCACCTTTCCTCCACTGGGCCCTTTTCCCGTAAGTTCTTAAACAATTCCCACTCCTTTATGTACCTGAGGACCCATACCTTTGTAGTTGTCCTGCAAGTAGGTAGCAAGTAACAAATTTGAGATGTTTCAGTGAAACATGATGAACTCTTTCAGAGCTACTCACCAAGTTCACCACCAAATTTTGTATAGGCAATATCATACATGATCTTCATAGGATGAAATCTGGCGAACTTTCTTAACATTTGTTAAGATTTATTTTAGTTAAATTACAGTTAGGTCTCTGTCCTTAATTTAGTCATTGCAACGATGATAATGTCACTTTTTCTAATATGATATTGTTCATATTTCTTGTTCTCTTTTTTATCTCTGGTTCACTTGATAAATTCCTTTACCTACGCGATAGGAGAGGATATGAGACATTAGCTATATAGGAGTAGTTAAATCTGTTCGAAAAATGGTCTAAAAAGCAATTTCTTATAGATTTTGAAAGTGCACACCACTCTTATTGTCTTGAGATTAATGAAGCCTATAAAATGGTAAGAGAAGAATCATTAATTGCCCCTATACTACATTAAATGAAAAATTGGGATACAAAATTGTAAAATTCAACAACAAAAAATTCCACGAGTTCAAAATTAATAATGCCTCAAAAGCACTCAAGGTGGATATCGGATTTTCCTGAAAATATACGTTAATCACCTTTCATTTTATTACATTTCACCAGCTCCAGAAAAATATTATGTAATATTCAATCAAACTAACTGAATCACGGAAATAAGTTCTACTCCTACGTATTGACTTTATTTTTCTCGAAGCAATGTGATGAAACAGAGTATTCGGTCATCGCAACTTGCCTCACGCCGTTTCTTTGGAAATCAATAGCTCTGCAGGTCACCTTCTGTGCGGCTGTCAAACGCGACCACCTCAATCGCTCTAGACGCGGTCGCACTAGAGGGGCGACGACCGCACAATGTTCTGGATACGCTCTTTCGTACTCTTTTTCATGACCCAGGAAGACGATTTTTCTTAGGACAAGGCCGTCAACCCATTTCACTTCCTTGTTTTGCTCCTCCTTTGAAGTGGATTGTTTGATGTTTTCAATGAAAATCCAATGAATACGTTGAACTCAATAGTAAAACTCTCGAAAATGGAGTCGGGCTCGAACAACACAACTCTTTATGACTGTAAAACATAATGTTTCTATCTGAATCTCGAACTACTTTCAAGGCGTTCTTCACAAGTTAACTCCACCATTTTTTATTACATCAAAAAAATTAGACATTGGAAAGAGAATATTTGTTGTTATATCGAGAAATACGGGAACTCTGAAATAAATTAAATAATAATACTAAATTCCGAGTTAATATCTATAAACTCACGAATAAAATATAATAATAAAACTAAATCAATTTCTTCTTAGTTATGCAGTCATTATAATGAGAGTGTAATTGTTCTGAAAGAAAAGGTTTTAAGTAATGAATATGAACATAAAAACAACTGATTGTTCTTACTTTAAATAATTTCTTTATGTTGTTATTCTCTTTCCCAGAAAATCTATAAGCACAGTGCATACAAAATCGCAAGATTCCAGAGGTAATGTTTACGGATGTAAAATTCATATTACCCTACTTGCTTTTCATTGCTTGCCTGATGATGACTCACAGTGGAAGTCGAAACGTGTGTCTCCTTAATAGTTAATAAATAAGTCTGCGTAATAAGGTCGTTTTATTTAAGAATTAATATTCTACAGAATTAATTAAAATATGGATATTACCCTATGATTGAATATTACCTTCCTTCGTGCTGAACAAATGGCTTAATCTATTGTATTGACACAAAAAATCAATTCATCAATTTTAAAACCTAACTGACCCTTTTCAGAAATTTTAAAGCTAATTTGTTAAATATCCACTGTGTATGAAAGTTATAGACACGTACAAAATGCTCTTACTAATACCTACTCGAAAAAAATTGCAGAGATTCCTTTTTTAAATGTAATATCATTTCAGCAATTTGCAAGTAATTTAATGATTGACGAGTAACAACACATGTTTACACATACTAATATCCTTAAGTTCATAATCTCCTATTATTATGCAAAATGTTCACCAATTTCCGGAATAATAGCACGTTTTGACGTACTGAAGATTATTATTAGCTTCAAGACTAATACAGCCAGATTTATCATGGAGCCCCACACTAGTGCACTTGAATGATTATACTGGTGAACACATCTCAATATTACGAATTTCGTATTGTTTATTTATGCATTAATAGCAGTGGCATTCTGATCTTCCTCAAACGACATAACCATATTCTCCTGTTTCCGGCCGGAAAACTCGTGTGCTCGAACCAATCTGAAGCACAGGGTATTTGTTAACACACGTGCAGCAAACAAACAAAAAAGAGAAAGAGGTGGGGGAAGGGTAGGTACTAGGGCTGCGCCCTGTCCTTGGAGCCGAACCAGGTGCCGCCGCGTACCGACGGTAGTACACCTTCGCTTTCAATAGAAAAGGTGGTGAGGGTAAGGGTCTTCGAGGTTCCATAAAACGTATACCCACGGCGCACTCACTCCCTTTCCGTTTCACCCACACTTATGTGTTTATTCCGTTCCACATCCGCAGGTTAAAGTTGCCGCCGTTCAAGGGATGCCCAAAACGAGACAAGATTATTTAATGTCGAAGGCGTAACTCAACATTTTTTTTTAAAGTTTGAATTTCTCGTTTGAAATGTATGTTTGTTTTTCTTTCGTTAATCAGGTGTACGAGTATCAATGCTCATTCACGGTGAGATGGTGCCAACATGAGAACCATAAATATTCCTTGGAATAGAAACATTATACCTTGAAATTATCATGCTTAGATACACGTAGTTAGAACAATACAGATTATCTCAGAGAGGATCATTTCACAAAATTTATAAAGCTTTGCACAGAACGTATGAATATTTCCCCAAGCATGAATTCACTCGTTGGTTGTGGAAGGTACTAATTAATGTTAAGGTTGTTTAATTGTCATCCCTGTTTCGTTATCGAACTCTTTACAGTTCGTTTAACTTCTCTCCAATTATTCAAAATGGAGTAACGAATGATAGAAGTAACATGAGTTTTGAAAATACCCATTGTTGTTAAGTACGTCAAATATTTTGACGGGATTCCAAGTATAATCGAAAACAAATAACCTCATTGCTAAAGTATCTTTTCTCTTTGCTTTACATCTTTGATAAGTATCTTAATTTGATGCCAGTAAACATACATTTTAAGATACATCAGTATTTCCATTCAACACTAATTTAAATATTTTTTATCAATAATCCAACAAACTTCTTTATATATTCCTTACGCCAACTTTTTGATGATTAATACGGAAGATCCTAGTCCGAAGTTGCGGGTCCAAACCCATAGATGTTTGGAACGGTACTTGTACATGTCCTATCATAATTGATTTTGATATATCAATTTCACACCAGCAAAATCATTGTCAAATAATTAATTAACTATTTTCACAACATAAAATAAACCACACATATAAATAATCTAACTAAATATGCATAAAAACAATGCAATAGAAAAATAATTTATAATGTAACAAACCATTAAAGCAGAATAATTAAAATTTAAAACATTACATGTTCGATAATCCATCTGTATCCGTTTGTAAATTCAAAGTGTTTTTCAGTAAATTTAATAATGTAGCATTTCACAAATAATTCCTTGGAAGTAATTCGGTTCTAGATCCAATGCAGTGACATAAACCCAATGTAAAAACGTTTACTTTCGGTCGTGTGATGTACTATTTTGGACGTAATACGTGTTCCCTCCGCAAATCCCGATGGAAACAAAGGATCCTCTCCAGCATCCACAGGTGTGAGGTAATGCGCCGCCGTGAGGTAATTTTCACGCTCCCACCCAACGACCTTGAGAAGAAGAGTCGGGGGACTGCTACAAATGGACTGGAAGGCGGAAAACAACTCTTCGGAAACAAATTACCATGATTGGATATTGCGGTAAATGCAGAGAACGGGATGCACTCTCCAAAATTATTATATAAATAAGGTACTTAATCGGTTCTTTAAAAACTTATTGGAGTATTAGGAAAACCGAATACAAAATATCATAATGTATTTTTACAAGAAAAAATGTGTTCTAGTTTATTCCATTTAAGCTATTGGGAATTGAAGCCTACGAAAATCTTTCGAAAGACTTCCGGTTTCTGAACATCAAAGTCTGTTCTTCTCCTTGATTACGAGTTATTCCAAAGGCAATTTAAACGCCTGAGTGAAACAATTTATTTTCATAATTTGACAGATAATTTTCCAGGTTCCGGTTAGATAGGCGTAGCAACTGTTGGTTCTTGAGAAACAATTTTTATTTTGTTTTTGTCTTGCGTCACAAACAAGTTCTGATCAATTACAAGATATGATAAGTTAATGGGCAATGTCTAAATTTTTGTGGGAGATCTTCATAAATGTTATAACATCATAAAGGCATAAAGGTTATAAAAATAAATCTATGTCAAGGCAAAGGCATGTCCAACGTAGTCACTGAAGCAAAGTATCCAGCAAATACTCGACCTAAAACAACGCAGTGACGCAAAACAAGGTTAATGGAGCAGTAGGTCGTGTATCTTCTCGACTTCCAAAAGAAGTATAGCGAACGGATAATGTCATTCTGTTCTGAAACACTCTTGTCAACACGACTTAAGTCATTAGCTGGATACGGACACTTACAGAATCCAACATTCAGAATTGTCACGTTCCTCTAAACGAGAAGGCAACAAAACATTGATAAATGATAGGATATAATATGTTTTTACATTGCCAATCAAAATAAAAAATAAGATAATTAAGTCTAGACAGAAACCAATTCATTATTTAAATCAATAATACTATAAGATAATTCCAACAGTTCCTCATAGTTTGAATTTATTTAGAATTTGAATCGAATCACTAGCAGATGCAAAGAATTTAAGATACCTACTTTAAAATGAGAGATACGATGAAAAAAGTTTCCTATTTTCTTAGGAGTGCAAACGATTAGAACTCCAAGCTGCTAATTAGACGACCGGAATAGGACTACCAGTGAGACTGTGGAGTATTCGGAAATAACTTAGCGCGATCAATAGTTCCTGGTACCGATAAATTTCTATCTGTGCTGCTACATCATTACGGTCTGAGATCGAAGTGGGCGGGTGGGGAATTCTAGTGCCTACATCACCTTTCTTCTAGGGATTGATATTCCATTATGAATATCATGGATATCTTCTGGTAGCCTATTTGTTGTGATTTTGTAGCAACATTTCGATACAAGTAAAAAGGCTGTAATGCTTTAGTACTACACAGATATCTCAAGAGCGTAGACTGTCTGTGCACTTGGCCCAAAGAACTGTTCATTCGTTACAAATATTGGCGTATAAGAAATATATCGTCAGTATTCCGGAGTTTATTTTATAATACACCTGATAATAATTTTATTCGTGTATTTTATGAATACTGCTCCATCCTGTCCGAAATTTTCACTTTACATTTCATGATCGTTTAAAATAGGGTAAACGTGAATTAAAGTTCGCCATTTCTTTTATCTATGAGATGAATTTTTATAATTCAAATTAAATATAAAACTTAATTGTTTTGAATAATTGGCAGGTACAAAAGAATCGATTTAATATTTTTCTTGTTTATTGTTTCTCGAAACGTTTCGGGGAACTTCTTCGTCTTTTAGATTTCTCTGGAATGTTGCGTATGACTGTAGCTGAAAAAATCTTATTTTCATGAGTATCTGTTATCATTGTCAAATAATAAAAAGCAACAATTTTTAGGAAGCATTCATAAAACATTTTTAAGAATACATTTATATTATAATTCAAGACATCTTTTGCTAGTTAAATAAATAATTAAAGACTTACGACCTCTTGTGTACGAATAACGCACACATTTTTTCTTTCGCTTGTTTTGCCGTTAGTCGCGTTCTATTTTATTACTATTTGGTAATATGTTAAAGGTCCCCCTTCCTTTCTTCAATCTTCTAAAATCAAAAACGTAGGGTCTTTTCTGTAAATTTGGCTTGCATGTCTTTCCTGACTAACGTGTTTTCTGACTAGTCAGCATTTCGTGATCCCTATCAGTGACTCCGGTGCTCGTGATCACGAGGCGACGCGCGTGATTCTGTCATGAAATTTTAATTGTCGTCCATGACACGTGTTTTTCCAACTTTCATGAAAAGAGAAAAATTCAGGAGGGGAAACGTATCTTTGGCCAGTACCCAACTAGCAATACTGGAATAGAGAGAATTTAGATAATTTCGGATTCATGTAATTCTCAAGAGTAGTACGAAAAAATAACGATTTGTTAAAGTTTAACGCAAAGGTTAGTCTTAACTTTAAAATTGAGCATTCAAAAAAAACAAGAAACGATGAGTCCTTTAATGTGCAGGTTGATTCTTTAATTTTACATTTGTTACAACGATTTCCCAATGCCTTCATTTAACACAAAGAAAAATCGAAGAACTAAGGGAAATATTTTATATTGTTAATTTATTTTATGAACAAAATATGCAATATTTAACTCTAAAAAATTGTCAGAGTAGGTGAAATAGGAAGTGCTGTGCTATGATAAACTGTTGGATATGTAACTCATAATATCTTAATTGAAAAATAAACCAATAATACTTTAAAATGTAACATCTCAATAAAATACGGCGAATGAATCATTACTTCTGTGAAGGAATATCTTATTACGTACAATTCATTTTTAGCCAAAAGTTATGACAAACACACTAATTTGTTGAGTTTTATGTAAATATTTGTAATCACAGGATAAAATACCTTTTTCTTTTAGCTTAATTTTTGTATTACATTTATTTGGGAAATTTATGTTTCTCTCCCCTCCAACAGTTTATCATAGCACAGCACATCCTATTTCACCTACTCAGACTATCGTCATTACGACCTCGTTTCCTCTCTTCACCCTGCTTTCACTACGTCATCGCTACTTTTCCATTATATCTCTTGCATTCGGGGCAGAAATAATGCCTTCTCCGCAAATTTCAATTGTCTGGATACGAATCGGGTGATATCGTAAGGAGAGTATTTTTCGACCTTACAACACATCAGAGACCGACAGCGGTTCGTTACCGTAACTTCCCCGGTAACCCAACATCTCTCCTTCCCAATTCCCTGACTCAAGTCACGGTCCAGCGGAAGAGTAGGTAACATGGCCTGAACATCGTCGTAAGACAATAAATACATAAATAAATAAGAGTCACCGTGATTTGTATCTCGTGTCGCATATCGGTGTGAACCGAGGAATGACGAAGTCGAGCTTCGGAGCGCTTGAAGACACGGTGCGGGCGGCGCCTGCACCTGCTGAGATGTGAACGGTGATGAGGTACAGGTGCGCTTTTGCACCTGTGTAAGAGATAGAGCGCTCGCGCTACGAAGACCGTGAGAAATGGAATCCTTTTCTGCTCTCCAATACAACGCAGGATAACGCGTCTTCCTGTACGGAGCGTTACAACGTAAAATCATCTCAATATTCTACAGAATTGAAACTGGTGTTCATCGATTAACATACCACGTAGACAGATGAAATATTATTTTTACCAGGTTTGAGTGTTCTGCACTGAACAAGAAAAACGATCTGCACGGGCACTGATAATGTCTTTTTCATAAATTTGTAATTCATAATCATATTCAATCAACAACGAAAAAATTCTGAAAATTGTTGTATTTTTATAACGAACTTAACACAAAACACAATATTATAAAAAATACATCAGGTAAATGTAATCAAAGTCTTCTCTCCTGTTAGATTAGTTTTTAATGTATATAAACTGAAAAATCTATTTAAAAATTGGATTCTTTATCGAAAAACTTTTGCAGTGCTATAGATTCTACAAGCAAGCGACAACACGAGTGATTTCTACGTGGCTACGTTTCATTCGGGTCTAATAAAAAATTGGTCTTTAGTTTTATTTCATACACAAATAAAATTTATTAATCTCTCAAATTAAGTATTTAAAACTCACTCTCAAAATCGCTACGATCAAGAATTCTAGAATCTTTACTAATGAGTATCAGAACGAACTTCGATAACTGAAACTCAGTATTAGTCAAATACACGGACGAGTGCCGATTATGTTTCAATAAATTCACCACATTAGTAAATCTAAAAAATCTTCTAATTGCAAAAGTGTACTTTTTTTCTTTCCTTGATGTTTCTCCTAAAATTTTCATTTCAAGTACTTGATATTTTTAATATTTATTCTCTGTCTTTAATATGTACTCTTTTGATTAATGTATAATATAATTAATTCTAAATTATCAAAGTAGAATTTAAAAAGGCCAAAAATGAAATTTAATACACCAGGATGGTATGTAGATAATATAAACTCCAAGCCGACTCACGAATCACCAGACTTCTGCATTAGTTACACTATCATTTCAATAGAAAAAATAATCGATTGTGTATAAATAAATTTATCAGAAAACAATGCAAACTGCATATGACCACACGGAGAACCAAAATTAATTTTCTCTCCGGAAACAAGGGACCACCATCCCATCAATTCCGATCAAGGGTCCTAAGAATTTATGTTTCAGCAATCCAAGGAAAAATCATGAAATGTTCCCCCTGAATAAGAATAATAATTAACAGTTATTTGTTATAGTATCTACAAAAATCTTCAAATTTATATTCACTGGAAGACAAAAGAACAGTTATTTAACAAATACGAACTACTATAAAATCTTTAAATTATTCCGAAAATAGTGCTAGTAAGTAATTACTACTTAATTCAAAATTCGCGATTAATAATAATAATAATAATTCTAGTAATGAGACTCCTGCCCCTAGACAAGACTCTAGTGGACCGACACGGTCAAAATCAATCAATCAATCGTGAGCTTACAAATCGTCAAAATCGGATGGGCGATGGAAGTCATGGGATGTGAGATGCATTCCATGCCGTGAGAACATCTTTCTCTGTTCCTTCCGAAGAAAAGAAGAAGCAGTGTCACAGCATCTGAACACGTCACTCGATGCCTGAGGAGCGATGTTTACGCGTGCATTTGGACGCGTCGGCACGGGCGGCATCACTCGTTACGTCACCATGTACCAACGTAGCCGACATAGATGCCGATGGCGTTGGTTCACATACGTACACTTGATGTGATAGCGAGCAGACCCAAGATCACGATCGTGTTTAATATCACTTTCATATTTGTTTTAATGGAGCAAAGACGTGTGGACAACGGATTCAACGGTCCACGTCGAATTTCAATTGTGAAACAACATATGTTTTTGTCCCTAAAAGTAAATGTAATTCACTTAACTTGCTAAAGAACGATGTAAGTTTGAATATGATGTATTAAAATTCATTTCGCCAAGCTCAAGTTCCCCTCCTCTTTCTTAAGCCATAAAGCATATCAGGAGGGAAGGAACTGTTGAATTAAGAAGCTGAGTGAAATAAAAGTTGATATTATATTTTTCCGTAATTTTAAACGTCCATATACAAGTAGACTTGGAAATAGCAGATTTTTTTATCGGGCAAATTTCTTTTGTCGTTTTTCGTTTCGAAAAAAAAACACGTAATCTGGAAAGAAAGAAAAAATATCCCGAACAAATTCTGACACTTGAATTCTAAGACCGTTTTGTTCATATGTTGTATTCATATGTTGTTATATCATCAATCCCTACGGGAGTTATGTTATTATATTGTGAATTATTTTGGATTCAAACTCATAGACATGAACGTGATCAAAATTAAATAAATTCGTGCTTTCAAAATAATTTTCACGCTCTTACATTTTTTTCTTTTGTTTAACGAACAAATTAAATAAATTGAAGTCACATTATATCCATCAAATCGTACATTAGTGACACATTTGCGATAACGAACATTTTTTTCACTTATTTTGATCCGTGGTTCTGTGACCGTCGTGTGTTTAACAGTCATTATAAGGCTAAGAATGACAAATTTTATTCAAAATATCATATCACATACGGGAACGTCGCTATCTTATGTCTTCTCCTGTTCTTTCTTGAACATATTTTTATCATTCCTGAGTGACATACACTACAAATTTTTGAAACATTTCTCTGTCTGTGTGATGAGGTGAGCAGTGACGACGTCATTTAAGAAGCCAAGATCTAAACATCGGCGTCCTTGCAAAGTGGCAATCTCGGCTAGCGAAGGCTCGTATTTAGCCGTAGGGCGATACTGGGAATAATTGCCGTTAATGTTAAATGTTTTCAGTGCAACACATATTTATGGGTGTCGTAACTTCGGTCGCAGCTACAATGGAGAACGTGTCCACAGTGAGAGGAACTTCCAAGGTTGAACAATCTGATCCTGGCGTAATATTTCTGGTTTCAAATTTAAAAAATTCCAACCAACATGGCCTTTGATTTTTTTCCTAGATTTACTGCTCAAGATAATATTTGAAGAACAAGTGTGAATGTACGGCACAAAACTTCTTTCTTCTCCTTAAAAAACACTCAAACTCAGAAATAACCAGAGCATTTCTTCAACCCAACAAGAATCTTGTTTTAGGTATCGTAAATTCCACTTTTCGGGACAAACCGTGCTACAAAATACAGAACCGTCATCCAAACTCTATAGTTCAGCGCCCTTGTACGATTCAGAAAAAAAGAAGAAAAATAGTCTTGGAACCTTTGGAAAAGCAGAGCAATTTCGTGAGGTCATTTCTTGCCGCTTCCGCCTGTTGTAGACTACCTGTCTCAAAGAGACAGAGGTTGAGACAGAGGTAGACAGATAGAGGTGGAGAGTAGGATGGGGAGGTGATCTGCCATAATAGAACATCGCTTGGGGTGCAGCGGGCAGTTACTTCGTGGCAAATTGGTTCCTACCAAACAAATTGCTCTCGGATGTCTCTCACGCTCCAAGTAGTGTTATTAGTTCATCTCATTCTGAGCAAGAATTCCTGGGTGATTTGTTATCATTACTACAATACCAAGGTCCCAAAAACCGAAAAAATTGCAATTTTTTACAATATGGGAATAAAATAATTTTGTCGAAAATAATGCTCTCATTTTAAATTAATGCCATTGATATGAAATATATCCTCATTCGTTTCAGATATAATACAATAATAATACAACATTCATTTTTTACAAAAAGTGTTTCGTAAACGTTGGGAAAAAGAGACGTAACGATCTTAGAAGACGAAGATAATTGTGTCAACAAACTTCATAAACGCTACGTGAATTGGACATAGATCTTTGGTAACATGAAATGACTGATCGCCTCTAGTTGTAAATGATGAAACGTAATTATTTACCGGTTTTATTTTGTAATATTAACATTTATGAATATATTTACAATATAAAGTTGCTGTTTTAAAATTTTATTCAGAAATATTGCGAAAAAATTTTTATGAAAACAATTCTTATTTAATCTTGGCATCAAAAAGTGGGCTTTTTACTTCTCTTCTTTTAAATTAAAAGATACAGTACTTCACACTTTATAAGAATTAGTAATCCAAATTACGTAACATTTTTCTCGAGTAAAAATTATTTTAACGAACTAAGTATTAATACATTAAATTTGTTATAAAAATTTGAACGTTTGATTTTCAAAACAAGAGGAAGACCAGTCTACATGATACTTCGAAAATCGTACCCATCGTCTTTTCCACCCCTTAATGCTTACTTTTGGCGCTTCTTTGTAATTAAGCTATCTTTAATAATGTTGTAAACATGCTACTTTTTCTCTTAACCATAACGAAGAGATGTGCAAATACATAAAATGAACTCCTGGGCAAAGTCGGGTTGGGGTGCTAGTATAATACGTGTATTCGTATATTCAAGAACTCGATGCTTTTCTCCGGTGAAGCATGGCCGACTGGAATAGAGAACTCTTTCACTGAGACGAAAGGCGAATATCACTCAAGCAATTTCGAAACTCGGGCACTGTAAGTGAAAGGGGTGTTTTTCAGCTGTACACAGGAAAGGATGAAAGAATGTAGGCTACTCCCTTTCTCACAATTTTATGATCCAAAAGACAACTTTTGACAGGGCTTCACCGACGCCGCGCCGGGAATTTGCACTTTGGAAGCAGGTTGGAAAACGGCACACCCGTTTCGTGTTTCTGGGCCAGAGTCGGAGACGAACAACTTTTCCACCTTAGGATCGGAACGTGGTCAGAAGGAGGGATGAGTAGGCAGAGATATCATAAACCAACCCTCGTGTGTAAGGGAAACCGCCGCGCCGTTTAGGGTGTGGGCAAGCGACTACCTACTTCAGAGCACTTTTTCCGATTCCCACGAGGAACCAATATCACTCTCACTCAAAACTGGCATCAAACTGCAAAAAACTAATGAAGTAATAATAAAAATAAATTAAACCTTTTCTTTTAAATTTACTTAATGTTTCACAGTTACTAGTGGGAAATTATAACGCTCGAGGACTGATGGGAATGATTAACTACTATACTCAATGTATCATATCTTATTCAGTCCCACACAACAGTTCCAATTTTTCTTTCAGATATAAGTTTAGATAACGCATTAAAAATTAACTTCAAAGTCCTGTCAGTCAGGGTAGGGATGGCAGGATCAGGTCGACCACTGGTGGCGAAATATCGGAGAAAGTACGGGTGTTGGCTGCAGTTGAGAGTTTGCAAGACCTTGACCGCTGAGAGTGGTAAGATGCAGGTCAACATTTGCGAATGAAACAACCACGATGCGTGTGTAGAAACTGTCTCTCTAAAAATAACTCGGGCCATAAAGTCAGTCACCCAGGAAACAGGCGCTTACATTGATTGATTTGTTACAATGTAATGTTACAATGTTACAAAAAATATGTTAATTGCATTAGTCGTGATGACAACGCTGATATATTTTTCCTGTAGTTTTGCTTTGGAAGTGTTATCTTTTTCCCTTTTGTATTGTCCCTCCCAATCAAAAGCAAATGAGTAAATAACACTTTCTTAATATAAATAACTCTTTATGGTATGCTCTGAATTGTTACAATTTCTCTCGGTTAAATTTCTTTAGTAAAATGTTGAGTCCTATTCGACATTGTTGATGAACATGAAGACACCATATTATCTATTCTAGAGATAACGAAAAGAACATTCCATGTCCTATTATGCCAATGATACCTATCTCATTACACCTATTCTAGATATTATATGCACGCTGAATTTTAGGTCTCGACAACTTTTTCATATTTTTCATGAGCCAAGACGCGTACATATTCTCTCACTTCTCGAACATAATGATCATCACTCCCGGTGAACCCACCTCAAGACGGAACCTGGATGGACGTAAACGGACCAGAATGAGGAATTGTACTATTCTTTCTTTTCTTTCATATCTAATGTTCCTTCATCGAATTCGATCTGTTGCTAAGGATTTGATATAGTTTAGATACATTGTGCTCGTTTTTTCGGTCCAGATAAGATGTAATTAATGTTGTTTTAATCAACTCGAACAATAATCATTGGAGCATATAAAATATTTTTTCATCATTTTGATAAAAATGAAATATGGTTGACGCGATGGAATATGATAGGATTACTCTTCACATTCTAATTATTTGATATCTACACTGAACAGTACATACAAGCGTGCTTTGTCCCACCTGTGTACCGAATTTATCAACACAGAAAAAAAACTTTTAAAGATGGGAACTCGAAACTTTAGTATTGTAGGGAAAGAAAGTAACTTTGGAAATTCAGGTTTTAAAAGTGTTACTTGAGGTGATTTTTTTAATGCAAATTTTGCTATATCCCATGAACTAACAGAGGAATCATCTTCGTTTTTGTTTTGTTCGCGAGCTTAATTATGACGCAGAGTAAACCAGTAACATAACTCGAGTGTGAAACCGGGATGGAGCACTAGTAATATTATAATACATAGCACACACACACATAT
>NNCF01126870.1:329673-362752 GCA_002313205.1 Laupala kohalensis | reverse complement strand
TGTGTGTGTGTGTGTGCTATGTATTATAATATTACTATGTATCATGAATATTGTAATAGCGAAGTTAATTAATCTCAAATAGAAAATCTTTATTTTTTCCCAGCATGACAAATCTTCTTTTTTTTTTTTTGTATTTCAAATTATTTACGGGGTGGTTGAAGTATCATAAACATTCAAGTGAAAGGCCCACCTGAATCACGGAATAAACTCGTTAGAACTCACAGCACATACTATTCAATAATCACAAATGCAAACATTCACACAATAAGTCCCTCATTGTTTGACCATAAGTATGCGAAGAGAACGAACAACCAATAAATCAAAATTTGCAGCAGCTGGTCCAAAACGACTTCCCCGAAAATTCGCTTTAGTCAGAAAAGTCACTAACGAGATGCAAGGATAATAGGCTTTACGTGAAGCAAATACCTGATGAAAAGACCGAAAGGTATGGTAAGTTTCCGTCTGTGGACAAGCACATTGTGTAGAGGAATCTCCACGAAAAGCTCTCCCCAGAGAACCCTTAAGTGATTAAGGAGATTATGAGGGATGGTCGTCCTACCGTTGGTTCCATCCTCAGAACACCGCATGACTAGAGCATTAATGGCCACCGAACACTCTTCCTGTCAGTTCTTAGTTGTTTCCTGTCACACGCACTTCCTCGAGAATTCAAGATATGTGACTGGAGGTTACAGAATGGTTGAAATACAAAATTGAAAAGAATCCATTCACCTGATGCGTGACAACGTATAGAAGCACTATACTGATACCATATAATCAGGGTTCGCACCATCTCAGATTTCTGAGGAAGTTCTCTGATTCTTAAGGCGGACGAAATATCAAACTAGTTATTTATCCTTGGTTTAAAATTTTAATTTATCAAACATAGCTAAAGACAAACAAAACTTTTATTAGAGGGAAACGGAGGTTTTTGTTTTAGATGAATAAGTCAGTGATTGAAACGTTAGGAACACCATAACGTCAGCCACTTTCCGTCCTCGTTCTGAATACCAGTGCATTGGAAATGTTAAAATATTCCGTGCAGCATTCCTTAAATGTGAAATGACACCGTCTCAACATTACATTCAACTTCATATGCGTTACAGTTAAACAGTCTTGTAACTGCTAAAAGTCTTATTATTTATAAATGCATCTATATGCAACGATATTATACCTTCCCTATCATATTAAGACAGGTGTAGATATTGTTGAAACACACGTTGGTTGTGGACACAGCAAAAGAGAATATTGAAAACTAATGTTACGAAAGAAGTCGTTTAGGACATGGAATGATCTAATTAATTTCCCTATTGGATATTTTTATGAATGTTTTTATTCGGTCACATGTGATGAGATTCAAGTCTAATATTACTTCAATCTAAAAACGTAACAAATTTTATTCCTAACAGATAGACTGCATTTAAATTTTTGCTACATACTACTTTTTTTTAAGAACAAGTTGCTTGCATATCTTGTCATCAAAAACTGATTTTTTTTTACTCTGAGTTCACTAACATATTGAAAATTACAAATATTATCTAAATATAATCACAAGACACCCATGACTACAACATGTTGATTGAAAGTCTAGGTGAAATTAATTTGAAACGAACTATTTTAATATTTTTTGATTACTTTTCCAGAATATACACAGTAAGCATATACTAATACGCAGAATGCTACGAAGTGGAAAGTCCTGAGAAGGAAACTAAAAAAGATTATTCCATGTCATTTCAAAAATTTGCTTAATATTTTCAACATAAGCGTGTTACACCATCGCGTAATTTTACATTTGCGTTTCTCTGTACCAATGATGTTATAAATGTTAATGACCATTTCTTAGACAACTGTTCACTATATTTTATCTCTGTGCTAATATGCAACCTTAGAAGACCACAAGAGAGGGTCCCAGTGAATACAGTGTGTGAAACGCCGCACTAGATTATTGAGGTGTCCTTTACAAACGCTGCCATATCATATCCAAGAATAACCAAAGGAATTCAGTGCAAGTGACTCGACGCAATAAGAAACGACTGGAACGAATTGCTCGAGGTGTGAAACCCGCTCTCCCTTTGCGTCAGAATCGAACGGTACTCAGCAAGCGACGTCTTGGCGACTAGGCTAACACAACCTCTTCCCGGCAGTCCGGATGCGCAACGGGACATTCTTGATCTCGGAACGCGGCGCAAATTAACATAGGATGAACCTACCCAACAATCTTGGATCATAGGAATTAATTCGAAAAACAAAATGGAGGTATGTACTTTAGTACGCTGGATGATTCACTTTTTACGCTTTCATAAAAAGTAGCAATTTCAGTGGGAGGAAAGTTTTGTGCTTAAATCATTTTTTGGTAATTTATTCAGTTATTATCTTCGCAGGAGTGAGTCAAAATAGTACACCTTTGCAGTAGTGTTTACAGTTAGTTTCATATTTGACCATTGATCATGAGGTAATGTCTTTTTCGTTACGGTCGCGGTAATTTACCCGAACGCATCTAAACTTTTCTCTCGTTCAGACATTTACTAATCCTAACTCAAGAAAGATCATGTGAGTTTAGAAGAAGCGTTACATTTTTGAAGTTTTCTAAAATTCGAATAGAAAATTTGAGAACGTTTTCTGGCACGTCTTACTGTTTGCTTTTGCTCTTCGTAATATCGATAAATAATGAACGTGCTTCAATTCCTCTGCAGTTTTTATTTTCTGCTTTGCTATGAAGTAGAAAATAGAAACAAGGAGACGCTAAAGCTATCGTTCAAATATGCTTGAAACGACTGTGTTATATATGTATTTACCTCTCCAACAAATTATCAGAATTCCAGAAACTATAGTTATCTTTCATATCTTTTCTGTAGGAATTTAAACAAGTAAATGAAAACGTATTAAAAAGAAAACTAGAGGAAACTGGGTCACTGTCTGCCATATAATTAATTGACGCAAGAAGATATATGGACTGAACCTAAACTTCGGCGATTTATCATGTAAGTAATGATAGTGCAATTTTGAAACGCCCCAAAAATTAACTTGGAAAAAATAGCAAAATACGTGTAAAAATAAAAAATCTTTTAAATAACTTGCTAAAGTGAAATTGTTTTTCTTTGCCCACGTTTCCACAAACTAGATTTCAAACTTTATTTCATATTGTTGAGTACAACTGTTTTAAATGTTGAGTTAACACTACGATTGATAATTTTAAAAAATGGGCTTGTACATCTAAGAAACGTATCCTTCATTATTTAAAATCCTTTGATGGAACTGAACTAACAAATTTGGCGCTATTAATGTTATCCACCCTTTCGTATTCATGTTAAAATGCAGAGGTAGAGGAACGTTCCTTGTCTTGTTCCAATGAACCTGTTTCTATACATTCCACACCTATGTCCTCAATTACATATGTCTACAGAGATGTAGAGCATCGAAGAATATTGTGCAATGTACTGCCAGTAAGTTCAATGTATTGCCAGTAAGTTCAATATTGTGCAATGTAGTGCCAGATCTTTGCTACGACCCTTTCAAAATATACTATAAGAGAAAATGTGGCTGATAAAATCTCGTAACTTTCATCTCCGACTGAGCCGTGAAGCCGTTATCTCATACAAATGACATTCTTGCACACTTGCAATAACAGTTACTTGAGTGCCTTGACTGATTTGCTGTTTTGTTAATGTTAATATTAGGTATGTATGATTAAGTATCTTCAAGTTAGTACAATTGATTAGAAACAAGAAAAAGAATATCGACGGATTAAAAAAAAAGGTCTTCAGAATATTTTCTAAAATATGAATAAAAGTTATTTAAATACATTTCTGAGTAATTTTAAAACTAATTTCATTCACAATCAATTACATATTTTTTAAAAAATATTTTCCTTGATATTGATTTTTTTTCCCACCACTTGTTTTGCATTTTTATTTGCTTACTTGTTATTATATTAATTACTTTATGATAGGAGAAATTTGCGAGCTTTTTACTGCTCTCTCTATATTTAGTAATTTCTTTTCGTCGATAAATGACGTAAAAAATTTTCAACGAATGCCACAAGATCCTCTTCTTTCAATTCCTGTTCTTTTTTAAGTCTTTCTTTCTTTGATTCTTGACTTTAAGGTTTGTGTTTTTGTTTTGTGCCTCATGGAACACATATAATTAGTTGATCAAAAAGTATACAATGTCTAGAAAGTAGCTTTTATAATCTGAAAACAATTAAATCTCTTAACAGTATCACATCTCACTTCCTTCGGACGTCACAAGAATTCATCCAGAATTCTCTTAATATGGGCCAATCTTTTGACCACATGCAATAGAAGATTAAGATGGCAACGTGACTATAAATGATTAAAATTCTATCCCACAGAGGTCTCGTTTAGACACGTGTGCAGAATAGGTTAGTGGAGCAAAACGGTGACGTTATCTCCAATTTTAACTGCTTTTCGAACTCCGGTTTCGTCAGTAACATTCTCCGTCAGGCAAACCCAATTCTTTATTATAACTACCCAGGGTTTTTTCTAACAAATCCATCGAAAATGTACCTTCTAAAATAGTACCTTAAATTCATATTGTGGAATGCAAATTGACACATATAGGAGCTGACCAATGTATCAATTTTTCTTTACTCAAACACGAAGTAGTTATTATCGCTGTGTACACAACATTGTAAGCATCGTAGCATCAAAATAACCTTTTAAATAATATTTTTAAATACAACATATCTTTAACAACATTTCTACTCTCGTTCATCATTACTACACTCACTCGTTTATTAATGTCCTATTTAATACTTTATTTAATTTGATTTTTTCTTAATTCAGCTAGTGAATAAATGAATTATTTTTACTCCAAAAAGAATAAAGAGAAGAAAAAATAATATGTCTTTAAAATTGCGTAAATGGGAATGTATGATTGAAATCTCTGACCAATGACTATGGGACGCACTGTTTAGGAATGAAATTTTAAGCCAGTCTGGCAGATAATTGATAGAGACGCAAAACGAAATGTAGATGTTTCAATATACGCGTTAATCGTCAATGATTCAGAATGTGAGCAATATCTTCCACTATATTTTTGTTACCATAGCATCTCATCAAGTACGGATACACGACTTAAAGATCTTGTTGCATCAGAGCAAATATAGAATTTCATAACTGATCTCATTGAACATGAAAAAAATATATTTTATGGGGAGGAGGTAACGAGAGGGGAGGGGGTAACTGCATAGACTTTGTGGACAACAAATATATTTTAAAAATTGGCTGAAATATTCTCACTCGCAGGAATACTGTATTCGTATTTATACCAGCTTAGTAACTTCCGACCTCTTAGAGCGGTGCATTTTTGCGTAGAATGGGATGCGGAAGCACCTGTCTTCTGCGCATATTTCCTCCACTAGTGCCATGAAGAGAAAGCTACAGTGCTGAGTCATCGAGTGCCACACATCAAGCATTCTGAGGGGATTCCCCGGCTGAACCCTTGCTCCAGCTTCATATTTTTGTTTTCCTGTTTTCAATCATTCTTTCCCTTGGTCGTAAAGATGGAGTAAGAATTCCAAGAACTATGACACATCCGAACCAAAAATATTAGGAAATGTTTTCACTAAATTTGAATCGTATTATTTAGGTCACTACGCATTTCAGGGACTCACATGTTTGGAAGCTTCCTTTTTCCGTTTATCACTCATTAATATTCAGATCTAGGTACAAAAGATGAGACTGAATTCTGTGACATTTTCCCTAATATTTTTTGCTATTTCGTGAATAGTTTCGAAATTATTACGTACTCTCCAAATAAATAAATAATATATTAAATTAGCGTTGTTTAAAATAGTAATATGCCTTCCTAATTCCATTTTTTAAATTAATATCTTGTCAATAATTTTGTTTACAACGAAATGAAACACGCATGTCAAAATGTCATAATTCTGTTGGTATTGTAACGCCAAGGTTTCAAGATTAATATTGGTGAGTTTAAAACCAAATCTCTAATTATTTTCATTGTCAATGAACTATTTTTAGTTTGTGTCAAACAGTCAAATTGTAAAAATGTAGAAAATCGAAAGGAAAATAGGCAGTTTTTTTCTATAGTCATTAGATGTATCAGTGAAAAAAGAAAGATAATTAATGCAATAACCCTGAATTAACTTTATTTTGCTGTTGATCGTGAATTAGATTATTAGAATATTTTTAATTCCTTGTACATTCCGTGGTGGCAGAAATACTGTGGTACTTTCTCATTTTAATGTATTTTCTTTTCATTTTATAGCGTATTTGCCCAGTTTCTTAACCGTTTGGCCATTACCCGAGTTATTTAGCCGTAAATGTCTTTCTCTTTTTTCTCTCTTTTCTCCTTACTTTTATCTCTAACATTTTTAGTGTAATCTCTTTCTGTTTTTGCCTTTATGAGGCTGTTACAATTTAGCCGTCGTAGTGACGTTTCCGTTCATATCGAGAGGAGGTATTGAATTTTTCTACTAGCTAGTTAAGTGTGTTGTTGGTATGCATTTCTGATACACATTGTCTTCGTGATATACTCGTTAAATTCTTCGTACACTTCTTTCGTCGCTATGTATTTGAGTAATTCTTTTCTTTTGATGCCAGTTCTCGTTTTTTTAACGTATTTTTCCATTCTACTCGCTCTATTCCTGTTAACTCACAATATTCTTGGAAATAATCAAATGAACATAGAACACACTTTTTTTTATTATTCACTTTATCATCAACCAAACATGTTTCAATGATCTCATCGCCATCATCAGTGCAAATAAGAAAAATAAAGTTATCAATTAGTAAATCTTACAAATAAATAAAAAGTGAAAAATTATTATCACAAACCCGCAATGAAATTAACACGTTACAAACAAAAAACTTTAATGAAATGCTCAAATGGGCCTTCTTTTTTACCATAGTTTGCGCTATTCTCTCCCACCCACATTCCTTTCTCCGCGCAATCCACCCTTTCGTCACGCTCGTGTACGCTCCGCTCATCCTAAGGGACAGGTCGTCGACGTCCCGTGCTTTGTGCTCCTCGCCGCCGCCTCCATCGCCGTGACGTCGAAACCGCGTCGGCGACGTCTATCTCCGCGCCCGGCACCAAAGGGCGAGTCGAGATGCGGAAAGCCACACCACCCCCGCCTCCAGCGCCCCCGCTGAGCCCATTGTCGCACAGGGGCCACCCTTGGCCGTTGACTCGAGTGACCGAACGGTGAGTCGGTGACAAGCGTCACAATGCTCGAAGCGGTGAGCCGCAAAGAAATACAACGGCAATCCCAGACGTGGCTCGCCATTTTGGGCAAGCGGAGATAAAGACATTGCGAAAAATTTCGTACCGTTCAACGTTCCCACCCTCTACTGTATATCTCATCTTTCGCAACGCCATTTTCCTGTCTTTTCAACTCCTCTTCTCTTTGTACTTCTCTCCTCTACCATAGTCGTCGTTTACACATCCGTCATCGTATTCCTCATGACCACCACTTCCACAACAAGTCCCGTACCACAACAACCCCACCCCAAACGCAGTGACCACCTCTCACCCGCGTTGCCTCCGCAACGTAAATCACTTTGCAGGGACTCCGGTTACCGTTATTGCGCCTCGCCGCGACGAAACGTTGACATTTCGAACTCCCACGAAGGATGGGAAGCTTTGTTCTTTGCGGCGACCGAAACCACCGCTTTGCGTCATTTTCTGTAGAAGGTGAGGGTGGATGTCTTCTCGGGGCAAGTGACACCAACGACGGAACCAATCAGCAAATAGATGGCGAGGGTGTGTTTGGTTTCGGAAATTTCCTGGGAACGCGTGTGGGAAAAATATTCAGCGAGGGGAAATTGGAAAATGCAAGAGAATGGAACATCTAAATTTGAACTTCCGATTTCTGAGCTTGGTCTGAAGAAGGAAATTGTCAATTACGTATCTATGGGGTTGGGGTTCACCATCAATATAATGGAGTGATTTTCATTATACCATCATGAATTTACATGGTTAAATTGTTATTTAAAATGTCGATGAGTTTACATTTTGAATAGTTTTTTAAGAGTAAATGAGTGGTAATGTGTATTTCTTCTCGAGTATCGTTGTATAACATTATATAATAATCAAAAAAAGTATTTGACTGGATCAAACTTATAACCACATTCTTACGTAGGATTGATATATCAGTGAATACGTTTTACTGATATGTGAAGAATGTTGACATGAGGTATTATACGAGAGACATTTGAGCCATAACTGGTTTATCGAAGGGCACAACTTATTTTGATTTTAAAAGGAAAATTAATTCAGGGATTTGATAAATTATGTGATTAGAATCCGTAATCTAATTTCTTTTTATTTGTGTTCTAATTTGAATTTTTTAATAATAATCATTTATATTCTTTTTCAGAGCGTGGGGGAAGACAAAGAGGAGTCCAAGATTTACCAGGTCCTTTGTCTCTACCCTGGTTGGGAACAGGATGGATCACTACATTAATTGGACCATATGACCTATCTCAATTGCACGATGCATACAAAGGTCTGTTCTAGAACATATATATTCTCGGTGTAAATCTTTATATTTTTACTTCAAGAAAATAACTATTATTTAACTTAATTTCTTATAGCATTACCATGTTTACTACATTAAAATCTACCAAACATCTATTTCTTAATGTAGAATTTTAACATTGTAAACAACTTAATTTAGATCGCACAATACTATCAAATAAAATTAAAAGTTTATTTATTCACGCAGCGCTAAGACTGCCGCGTCCGCAGGGACATAATCTTTAAGCTAATTATATTCTTAAAGAAGCATGATGCTAATGGTAATTTCTTGGCATTCAGTTGTTGTTATAACACATAGATAACTTCTTATTCTCTCTAAGGAATGTGCTGAAATTTTTGAATCCGCCTCTGCCTTAGGATCCTTTATCGGAATTCATGGGATGGTCCCTTGCTCGTTTCCGGAGAGTAAATTACTTTATTTTCTTCCACGTGGTGAGGACCCAGTGGAAGCAGCTTGTAACAGCTTTTTTGACACTAAATTTGAATTTAATGTACGCTTTATTTAAAGAACTGCAAAGCTTTCTCGCGGGGGAATGAAGCGAGAAAAGAACGACTGATATATGTCACATTTTCTTTCGAAGACTTTTCAAGTGAAAAATTGATAAGTAAGAAGTGGGAGAATGGAACTATCAAAGCGAGGTCGTCGATATCTCGAGAAAAATTAGTAAATATTATTTTTCAAACGACAAACGAAAAAACCGACAAACTTAGGAAACACTCCAATGCACCTAAAAGAAAGAGAACGACGAGATATTGCATCAACTGCGAGAAATCATCTGAAAGCAGAAAAAGAATCAACGCACATCTCCAGATTCAGTGATAAAATTAGCGAAGCACTACCCCTTCCTCCCTAAGACCAACCAAAAGGGGAATATCTTCAACTGAATTCATTATTGAAATCAGTTATACTTAGAGTGAAAAATCATTGTTATACTTGAATCATTAATTTTAGTATTGTTTGGTACAACCTTAAGATAATTACAAATGTATATTTAAGAAATGGGCGTACTACAATTGGATAATTAGAGCTGAAAAACACAACATATTAATTTGGGCTTGATCTCTCTACTAGAATAAATTTCTTAAATAATAAAGAACTGTATTATATTTTAATCATTATGTCCCGAGATTGTTCGCAGGTACATTTAAAACGCGTTAAAAATATAACATTTATACTATAAATATCATTAATATCCTATTTCGTGAGTAACGTTTTAGCAAAAATATTTGAAATATTTTCCTACTACGTTTTTAGAAAGCACCCCAGATAATTATTTATTACTTTCAAAAATGACAATTATCTCAAAAAATATTAGAAATAACTAAACTAGAGCATCAGGCATAGTGGCGTGCCGTTCTATGACCCCCGACCTGACTCGAGGAATGTAAAGTGATGCGAATCCAACCAGATGACGAACGAACGAACCAACCAAGAGACAGAGTATACGAGAGCGGGTGGGCGATCGGGTCTTCGACCGCCCCTGACCTCGTATGCTCTCGTGATGGCTCATATGCTCTCGTAGGCGACAACAGACACTATGCTTCCGCATGGAAATACCGTCACAATTATATGCTTTTAGCACTTGTGGGAAATGTTTATCATGGTTTTTGATGGGCGTCATGTTTAAATAACAAAACATTTTATTTCCTAGAAACGTCAGCGGAAAAAAGGCTTGTAAGAAACTACTCGCATTTATTGTGGGACTTCCTTACCTAAACATTTGGCATTAACACAAGAAAAATCATAATAACGATAATACGGTCGTGATAATAATAATATATTTTTTACTTCTTTTAAGCGTAAAGCATTTACCTTTTTCGTTCTTGACTTTTGATATAAACTATATAAAGAAGGTATACTCCTGCGTTCCACCACATTATGATGAAACGTCGTATAGAATTATTTGTTTATATTCGATGGATATTTCTTTAATTTTAATTTTTAATGTAATAAACTAGAGCATAACGCTTTTCGGAAAAGTTGTTTGCTGGTCATTCCTAATGAATACTTACTTCCAGATCACCGAAATGACTTATCCGGTTCATCTGATGCATGGAAAATTTCAGAGAATATCACTTTCAATTAATTTCTCGTATTGAGTATTTCAAATTTCTTTTAATTGAATACACTGATTCATATTAATTTTTATTACTTGAATATGACCATCATTTGAAAACATACCATGGAAATTTCTGGACTTTATTCTGTGAATTGCTCTAAACTTTATGTAAAAGAGCTCATAAATTTATATAAGTTGTTTTGCACACAAACTTGTTGTGTGAGCGCGTTTGGAGAAACATGTTTTTCATACAAACTCTGACTCATATGATGAGAATGAAATGCGTACGAAACTGTACTTCGATGAATGAGGCTAGAAGTTTACAAAATCTAAACAAAATCTACCAAAATAGTAACGCAGCTAAGTATTTGAAATTTTATGTTCTACATCTTGCATAATGAAATACCTTTGAAGGTGAAGCATGTTATTTAAAAGCCAAAAATAAAATAAAATTTCCGGATAACTCGTAATATTATTGACAAAGCTTTGAATGAAGAAAAAAAATCGGGATCTCAGTGGACGTGGTGCAAAGTATGCATTGCTGCTCATATCCCCTATTACGCTTCTAATTCCCGCAGCCACATTTCTCTATTGAAACAAATGGAGAGAGGCGATGGTGGCGGCGGTGACAGCGGCAAATCGCCTTCGGTCGTCGACCTCGTCCGCTGTAACTGGAATATCAGCAGCATTCAACCGTTCCACTGGCTTTTGCACCATTTCGTCAATCATTCGCGCCATTGACTCGCTTTATCACACGGCTGCCCTTACAGCTAAGTAGAACTCGTGCCGAATACGCGTCCGATTACGTCAACATATATTATAGTTCAATTTGTTAATATTATTGTTTATAAGTTGTAATTAGCCACCGTGTAGCATAATTAACATCATTTGTTTTGGAGTTAAATATCTAGGATAAAAACGACGCAGTTCTTGTCCTACAACTTAGGAAGATACGATGCACGAAACAGAATTTGGTACAACAGAAACTCTTCGATTTATAAAACTCCTAATTCTCCAAAATATATTCGATTGATTGGTTTAACTTTCGTCCGTTAATATTCTTAAAAGAGAAACTTGAAATATTGCTTTTGACGAGAATAAAAAGTTTTGTAAGAGGAGTCCCATGTTTCCATATATGCCATAGGTACAAATTAAAGATTTAAATATACAAACTGGAATACGAAAAACTATCTACACCTCACTCTGGAACATAGTATATTTCCAAGAAAAAAGAGAATATTAGCGTGAACGCAGGACACTTCATATCTTTCTTATATTTCGTAATATTTTCTCTTTGCTTTCGTAATATGCTCTCTTTAAAGCCTACATTGGAGAGCCTGCGTGAAAATCAGTGGACGCTAGGCTCCACCAGCCGAATTACGTTAGTCGCGGTGACCACAAGCGTACAATAAAATATAGAAAACAGAAAACGGATATTGGTAAATACTACTTTGTGAATAGAATCATTGGAATAGCTTATCTAAAGGAACACTTACAAACTTACCAGAAAGAGTAAGATGTTTCCGTAAGTCTTCTTGATTCTACGATGTGAAGTGCAGTGTAGTGAGGTGGTTGAATAAGAGTATAGAAAATGCTCAGCGTGAATAGAAGTAGTGAATCGCAGTGAAGTGTGCATTACCGGTCACAGCTGTTTTGGTTTTATTTTTTATAGATACTAATTTCTTTTAATTATATTACAGCAACTACTTTTACGTTAAGGATATAGGAGGAGCAATGATATATGTGTGTGTATTGAGCATGTTTGTACGTGTGAATGTGTTTCTGTATCTGTTTGTAAGCGAAAATGTGTTTGTATCGTATTTAACCTTAAATCAAATAACCTCTTATTATTGTATTATATATTCTTTTAGTACGTTTTCTTTTCTATCTGCCACCGAGCATTGTTTACTTGTAGATTAATAAAATATTATTAGTATTATTATTTTAATGTTGATCGCGCTAATTATATTGCCAAGTTGAAAAACCGAAACAAATTCTATTTCATTACGAAATAGAAGCAAAACTGAGAGAATCTGGGTTGCGAGGTGGGGCAGTGAGGCGGGGGCGACCGACAGGGAAAGTGAGTCGATGGCCGCTCTGGGTGAACGCCCTATTTACGCTCTGTACAAGCAACTTTCAGTCTCCGCCGCCATCGTCACCTTCTCCTCAAGACTGCATCTCCGCAGTCACTTCAACCCCAACGCTAAACATGTGCAAAGAACAAAACTTTCTAAATCCAATTTCCTTTATTGCCCATTTTGATACGAGATATTTATTTATTTATTTATTTATTTTGTCTTACTTTACGAGGGGGCGCAGAGGTCATTAGACCAGCTCTTTCGCCTAACCACATTTGGGAGAAGGTATTGGGAAGGTAAGATGTTAAGGTTGCCGGAGAATGTAAGGTATAACGTTATACCGAGCCAACAGATCTGGTATACGTGATAAAAATCTCAGATGAAAACCTCACACAATTCTGCCGAGCGAGGAATTGTTTATCTTTTTATTGTAGTTTTTGTAAATGGGAAATGTAGTGTGCTATTGAAGCTTATCTATATGGAGCGATAGGAGGTACGAGTTTGGGTGGTAGGCTATTGTTAGTAGGTGGGTCGGTTAGCTGGGTTTACCAACAACTTTTCCCCGTGGAGGGGTTAGTAGTTGTTAGAAATAGAGTCACTGATACTAGTAGGAGGAGGAGGATAGAGGAAGGAGGGTTCGCTCTCCAGTAGTCACAGTTATATGAACTGGGACAATAATGAGAAAAGCTACAAATTCTTTCTGTCCCTGCCGGGAATTGAACCCAGGATGACTTGGTGATGAGATAGAACGCTACCACCTTCCTCTCAGCAGGAAGTAGGGAACGAAGACGCGATTACGAAATGGAAAAGCGCTTATCTCTTGAACCATTGGACGTAGGATTATGAAACAATTTTTTTTCTTGTCCATGAAGACTTAACTTGAACGAACCTGCGTTATATTTAGAAATACAATTTTTACTCGAATTTAACACCACATCAATAAATGATATATGTACATAACATCCTCCCCTGCCTTCAAAGGTTAGATGGAAGAGAACGCCGCGGATTATAAACTGAAAACAATAAATATCAATATTTCCATTAAATATTATTTTTTCCTTTACTTTTATTTTGTATACTCAATCGTTTTAGAAAATAACAGATGATTGGTTTTTTTTCGAAAGGAGGCATCTTGGGAGACACAGTCGGTCACATTATCAGTGAGACAGTATGTTTCAGCATTTCAGTTTTCTTCTGAGTTAAAATCGTATGTTCATCTTAACCAAATACGTCAACTGAGTTGAACAGTACTCATAATATGAAGCTCGCTATCATTAATATTTATCTTGAAACAAGTTTTGCGATAATCGATTATAGCTATATTTCACTCGTACGTCAGGATTTCCAAATATAATACAATCAGTGCAATGTAATTCGGATATTTATAAATTGTCTAACAATAATTGAGTTCCTACAAAGGTTCACTTTCTCACAAATTACGGCATAAGTCATATTTATATAATTTTTTAATGAAAAACTTTGAATATCCTGCGGATTTCCTTACCTTTCTGATACTTTTGACTGAGGTTCTTATTTATTTTACCAATAGCTTAGAAGATACTTGCCCATTCCGATTTTATACACAGTTTCAGAGTCAATTAAGATAAAATACATTGATTTTTTCATTTCAGTCCTGAAGTTAAGATGTTCTTTACGTGTCTGTTTACTATAGAAGGGAATTACTCAATCATAAAATGCTATTCATTCTCTTTGAGCGTCATGTGCTTTTTATCATTTTGACTCCGAAATTGATCTCAATAGTACCACAATTTTGGGATCCTGAATTCACGTGTACCGAAATAGTTGCACTTCAATACTTTAATTTTACTGGTCGTACATAAAATCTGGAATCAATAAAGTATATGAAAGGTGGAAAACATTTAAAAGATACAGTCGCGAATTAGTTGGCATGTTTCGGCTTTTGTCTTAATCAGCCCATCAGGATGTAATGTAATAATGTCTTAAAGAAGTAATGTAACATTAATAATAATAACGAAGCAAGGTAGGTACATTACTTGGTTATACCATACAATGCTATGTAAGGTAAGCATATTATACTTGGTTATGTATGATAAACCAATTTTTTTTAGATATAATGCTTCTTCGTGTTTGTCGACAATTTTGTGTTTTCCAGGAAAATATTTCACTTTTCGATTTGTGTTACAGATATGGCTCAGCGTTACGGTTCTATTATGAGAGAGGAGGCTCTAGGCAATATCCCCATCATCAGCCTGTTCGAGCGCGATGCCATAGAGAAAGTCGGGCGTTATCCTTCACGCCACCCCATCCGCCCACCTACCGAGATCTCCGTGGTGTATCGGCTGTCACGCCCTGATCGTTACACGAATGCGGGCATTGTAAACGAGTGAGTGAAATATTAAATCTGCTATTGATCAACATCATGGTTTCCCGCAATCCTTCCAGGATATTCAATAATTGTCGTTCGTTACCTCGTTAAATGCAGGATATTTAACGTAAAAGACGTCGTCACTTTCGCAGTAAGCGTGTAAATTTACCTCTGCATCTTTCAGGATTCCAAACGCAAAAGGAGCCTAATACTCCTTTCTGGCGTTTAGAAGCACTTAATAACTCTTCCCCTTACACTTACCATACAAAACTTGTTGAAACAATCTTACGAAACTCGAAGCACTCCACTTGGCTTTAGTGCGGTGGAGCGCGTGCACTCATATAAGTAATATAACAACATCAATTTCACTTCTAAAATGTTATAACTTTAAACCATGTTTAATCATTATTTAATAACAATATAAAAATACGAATATGTCTAAAATAGTAGTAATTTGTCACTAATCAGATGTTTTGTCGAGTCTCTCTTTTACTCATTAGATATACTGGTATAATTTTGAAGAACCTCTGTACTCAAGTCATTTTTATCAACGTCAAAACATGTCTCGGAACACACCTGATCCTTGGTCACATAATAAATAAAAATATATATCATTAATATGATACACTAATATACACTACTCATAAATTTACAAATTACGCTGCATTGTTAAAAGACAAATTTAAAAATTCAATCTAACATTTCCATTCAGAACGTGGTCCTCTTCAGGTTAATAATGTAATCAAGTTTTATAAAGTGAAAACAAAGATTAACTCACAACAATTAACAAAGTATAAATTTTTCATAATGCGTTAACTTATTAATTTATTTATATAATGAAACGTTAAATCGGCTTTTAATTAAGATACCTTTCCACAACTCAGTGTCTTTTTATATAAATAAAGATACTCCCTCCTTTGCATCTGATAAATTGTCGTACTTGTGCCAGGTATTCGTTTCATTTTGTAGTGTATCTCACTGCCCCTGTTCTCTGCCTTCTTTTCCTCAATGCACAGCAGTCGTGCTGGTTGCAGACACGGGAGACAACGCAAAAACCGTCGCCAATGCTGCCACTATATCTAATTGGTTGAAAACAATTTCTCAGATCCCAGCTTCATTTCAGGAAAAGATACTGCACTAAAAAAAACGTAAAGATTAAACCCTAAACATTTCCGTATCCGGAAATGATTATTACACAGAGGAAAACCATAATCTCGTTGTCTACATGCGCATTTTATTTTAGGCACATAAAGCATATTAAGGCATGTAATTTATACAGCATATTTAGTCTATTGATTACCAACTAACCATCTAATTTACTAAGTATTATGCAATACCGATTCAACAAGTTCTCATTTCTTTCTTTAGTTACCAATAGATGTAACTAGTTCCTCATAACTAGAATGGCGAAACTGTAACATTTAATGACACAATTAATGAGAATATTCTCCTGTACTGTAAATTAACTTGCATAATGAAATTCATCGGCATGTAGGCGAAATACGTAATTCTTGTAATCCAGCGAGCACAACAGTTAGTAACGTGTTATAGATCAAAATTCAGAATAACAGAATTAAAATCTTGAACTAATTAAGTCAAGTTCGCGGTAATCAACTAAATCATAAAACTTTCCAGTCCTTAAAGTGCAATTCTGAAGGTGTTTGACTCAGTCTATTTATACATTTTCTTCTTTTTTCTACAGGCAAGGTGAGAAATGGGCAACTTTGAGACATGCGTTGACCAAGGAACTCACACGAGCGACCACCATATCCCGTTTTCTACCAGAACTAGATCGAGTGGCTGAAGACTTCACCACACTTTTGCGCTCTCGTCGTGACAATAAGAACTACGTGATCGACTTGGAACTCATAGTTAAACATCTCGGTCTCGAGAGTAAGTGCGTCGTGAGAAATTCTCGACCAACTTTTAATTTCGAATTATCGTCGATAACTAATACCTACTTTCCCTCTCTCTTTCTCTCTTTTTTGTGGGGCTTTAAGGGCTCGTCAACAGCAAGGTCATTAGAGCCCATCTAATACCTATTAAAATATGAGTTACAATTAACAGTATTCAATTCTTCCCACTTTAGTGGCAAATTCAGTCAGCACTTCAGTTCCCTTGTTTTACTTCTGTATTTATTCCGTGAGAACCTATGCCATTAGTCATTAATTATTTTCCACTAAATAATAATGGCTTTCTACAAATGACATTTTTAAATTAGTGAATTACTAGTAAAGTCTCGTCTGACAAACATTCATAATAAATCATAAATCCTTATTTACTAAGATAATTAAGCAGTATCACTACTCTGAATGACAATGATCATTTAAAGTATTTTTAAGACTCCATTTATTTTTATTTATTTTAAATTTATAGAAAAATAAGAGCCCAAAATAATTGCACATAGTCATCCAGCCCTCACCTCTCTACTATTCCTCAAATTTGGTGAAATATTCCAAAATTATTACCTGATTTGCAATTCAATTAAGTCATAAAATATTATTTAATTTAGACGGCAATATTTTTTATCACACCTACATGTAAAAACAATAAATAAAATACAATTCCTTTCAGGTATGAGTACTTTAGTACTGGGTCGTAGAATTGGAGCTCTTGATAAAAATGACATAGCAAGAGATAAAGATTTAGGAAAGCGTCTTGGTCGTGTTGTAGAACAACACTTTTGTGCCTGTCGAGACTCCTATTTTGGTCTTTTGCCTCTATGGAAATATGTACCCACAAAGACATACCAACATTATAAAAAAGCAGAAGAAGAATTTTATGAGTAAGAATTATTTTTACCAAAAATGATGTATTTATTTTTAATATTACATATTTTTACAAAATTTGCTCCCTAATATAGAGCAAATATTATCAAATATTGTAAATATATAGAATGTGCTGCCTTCAATATGGTCATAAGCACCCTATAGCTACTTTTTCTTCAGTATATGAATTATTTATATATTAATTAACATAGCTGTTTAGATTTATTAAAAGTAATGTTAAAAAATTCAAAGTAAAGTGATGTTAAGGAATGTTTAATTTTTTAGTATCATATCCAGATTGGTAGATGATGCATTGAAAGATGAACGAGATACATGTGCCTGTGAACCTGTTCAAAAAGTTTTTATGTCAATATTGCGTGCTCATGGAATTCAGCCTCAAGATAAGACAAGTGCCATTATTGATTTCATTGCTTCTGGAATAATGACGGTAAATAACTATATATTATTTGTATTATTCAATTTTATTAAATTTTACTTACACTAATATGTATAATACTTACATTTCATTCTAATTTACAGCTTGGAAATACTCTTATATTTCTGTTATACTATGTTGCTAAAAACCCCAAAGTCCAGGAAAGGCTCTATGGTGAGCAAATAACATTATCTTCATCTGGAAAACCACTGACTCCTCAAGATCTACGAAGTGCACCTTATCTTCATGCTGTGGTCAAGGAGACATATAGGTACTGAAATTCAGTCCGTTTAATGTGTTGAAAGTATTGAAACAGAATTAGAGACTTACTTCCTACATATTATAGAAATAAATTATTGGGACTGAGTGAACAGTTTAAATATCGAATACTATATTTTCCTCCAGAATACAGCCCACAGCTGTACATTTGGCCAGAATTATAGAAGAAGAAATGGAATTGAGTGGTTACCACATACCAGCAGGGGTGAGTAAAATATCATCAAATACAGTGAAACTCCTTTACAAGAGACACCAGGGGAAGTGGGAACTATTGTAAGAGGGAAATGAATCTTTATAGAGTTAAACCAAATTTTATACATTTATAAGTAACTGAGTATATGTGGATTTGCACACGCATATTTTGGAAATTTTTTTACACATATTCCTTCTTAAAGATATATATTTCTTCTTACAAAAGTAGTGATGATTAAGGAAAGTTCCATAATATACCTGTCCAAATTTCAGACATTTTAAAAGATCTGCACTAGCCTGATTTGCTGAGTTTTCTATGTATGTGTTCTCAGTACTTCTGTTTCTGTCCATTATTAGCAGAATCCTCTTATAACCAGGTTTTCTTCTGACTTAGGACTATATATTGGGGTTCCATGGTTGTTTCCTTTGAATATACTAGACATTAAGGGTTTCTAAAATATTTTGAATGATTAGGTTTAATATGCAGTTACTATCTTCTTCATACCTTTTCCTTAATAAATCTTATAATATTTGTTTGTTTTACTTTTAATGTCAAAATGAACTGATACATCAAAGAGGAACAGGGTCAAAAGAACACAAAAAGTTTGGACATGAAATTGTTTGTTAATAGTTTTAAATTATCTTTTAAGAGCACCTTGAAATTTTTGTATAGGGAACTTGTATAGATTTATGATCTTGACAATTTATGTTTGTTTTCAGACTGTAGTGCTTTGTCAAAATTGGATTGCTTGTTTAGATGAAAAAAATTTCACAAACGCTAAAGAATTTAGACCAGAACGATGGTTAGATGGGGAAACAGAAGGTTGGAAATGCTCACCGAAACTTGTAGCACCTTTTGGTTATGGAACGAGAAAATGCCCTGGAGAACGTTTTACAGATCAAATGCTTCATTTGTTGCTTGCAAGGGTAAGAACCTAACACACACATAAAAACAATTTATTTATATTAAAATGAGAGACAAAATTATCTGCTTTTCTATTTAGATGGTAAGAGACTACAAAATGGACTATGATGGCAACCTCCAAACAAAATTTGAATTTCTGCTTGTTCCCAAAGGACCAATCAATTTAATTTTAAATGAACGTGAATAAGAAATTTATATATAAATATTCTTGTTCCACAAAATGAGACTGACAAAGCCCTCAGGTGACAATGATAACTCAGGATGATGATGTGAAAATGCAGTATATTATTTTGTATTTGTTTGACTTCTTCTGTTCACATAAGAGACTTACTTCTGAAAGGAAAATGTGAGACAATCAAATTTCCACAAGTGGTAAATGAATTTTTTAAATGTTCCTTATGTTTACCCACTTAGATATTAGTATATTTTCTAACAGAAAAGTAATCAAGTGCTTTTGGAACAAATAATCTTTTAAGGAAATCAGTTTACATTAATCATTTTGGTTGGAGCTAAGACATAAGAAATGGAACATCTTCTGACCCTCATGTCTGCTGTTGATCACTGACAATCACAAGGTGTTGCTTTGAGAATTTAACCCTATGATTCATGGCTGTAAGAATATACAAGAATGCATATGCAGGGCTTGCGAGGTCCTTTATCTATTTTAAACTAATTTTAATACATACACTTAACTTATTGAAAGTAATTCAACATTTTTGGAATTATTAATGTACTAACATATTCCTGAAATAAACATAATAAATAGAAAGAACCTTTAACTACTAAATAAACAAATGATTCAACGAAGCGGCACCATATTTACTTTTTTCCTAAACATGCAAAGCATTAGCAATGTTTTAAAACTCAAATTTTATTTATCTTACATAGCTCTTTGCTGTAAACAAATGACATGTTTATACATTTTGAAAAATTAAAAAAATACCTGTGGTGAGTCAGTTTTGAAGAGACAATTCAATCAAACACTAAATTTACTTCCACTACTGTTGGAATCCATCAGAGAATTAATAATTACAGTAACAAAAATCACAAATTTACTGTTTCCTTCAGTTGAACACATCAACAAATTCTACTCTGAATAGTCCGTATGTCTTACAAACAAGAATTACACACAGTAGTACTGTGATCCTTACAAATTGCATTTTTTCATTTTACACACTAGTGCTTTTCCTGTGTTTATTGTAAGGACAGTATTTACACCTTTCAGTTGCCTGAGATAGTAGCCTCTTCACAGGGTGATTAAATCTTCACAATACCGCATCTTTCCGTAGCTTAAGTTGTTAGTTTTGGAAGATAGAGATTTTTATTTGAAGCTTCACCATTTCTTCTGCTAAATCCCATCTTGAGGTAAAAAATCTCTTGAGAACAAATGTCTCTTGAGGTAAAAGGTTTCATCTCATACAGTATGTCAGGCTTGTTTTGCTTGATTGTCCCTACAATTGTGACATTTTTCTGCAACATGTCTTCTTCTAATTGGATGCTGGTAAAAAATTATCCATTGTAACATTTCTAGATCATCCTTTGGTACTTTCAGCATGGTATTTTACCACATTCAGTCCCAGTTGTTTCTGAATAGGCTCATACTGTTTTGTCCCAGTATAAAGAGATCCATCAATAGCATATGTTGATTTATCGCATAACCAAAATATTTTCACTCCATATTGCACAGGTTTGCTGGGCATATATTGTATAAAATCTGTACAGGGCTTCTGAAGCCCTGCATATGCATTCACATGTAAGTGACAGAAAATTTGATTTTTTATACAAACCAATGGATCAATTTAACTCAAAATTTATGAAAAGCTTCCCAAAAGATGATGAAAAGAATATATGAAAAGATGGTTAAGCCAAATTAAAACTGTATGAGATATTTATGGAATAAAAACCAACTTATGGAATAAAAACCAACTTATTCTGAGACCCTGAATATGCATCGTAGTGTTATGGCTATTACCAACATAATCAAAGAAACTTTTAGTGATAAATTCTTATATGAAATTTCTCAAGAGATATAGTAATGAATCAATTTTAATTCTTTTTATAATATAGTCTCTTATATATATAATTTTAATATATTAGTATTTTTTTAATTTTATCATGATATCCACTAATTTGATGATAACATTTTTCCCCAAGTTATTCAAATGTCTCCTCTTGATTTTACAAACTGTTTGATGAACAGTTCAATTTACACTAATAAAATATGTTACTTTCATCCATTTACGTAGGTGTAATAGCATTTCACGTTCTACTGAGACAAAAATTCAACACATACAATACGTACAACAGCATTTATATATGTTAATGATGCCTTGAATAGTGGTTTCAATTGCCAATAGATTTACTCTTTCAAGTTCAAAACTTTTATAAACTGAAGTTTATCAATAAGAAGAGTCTTCACATTGTATCAATCCAGATTTAGCTTTTAAGAATCATATTTATAAGACAGATTTTCCTCTGTCTGTAAAGAGTTAAACTCACAGGCTCTCCTTAATCTTGAAATTCCAATCAAAAGAAAATAAGTAAGAAATGCCACATTTCTTAAAAATAATTCTGCATTGATAAGTACATTGAACTAACATGTAAAGAAACTGCAAAAATAATATGCTGCATTTCACATTATAACAACATAATTCAGAATTTGTATATTTGTAAATGGATATTTAATGCACCTGTCAAACAGTGCTTCCTTTAAAAACATGAAAATGTTGCATTGTATATAGTCAAAAATAACATTAAGTACCTGATGTTGCTTTATTTAGAGTTGATGATAATATATATTCGTCATTGCCATTGGTGTATTTCATGAAAAGACTGAAACATTTAAGATTTTAACAGGTAAACATACACACTCATTTGAATGATATACTAAATATAGAGGAATATTGATGTTCCTTAACAATTTGTACATAGTATATTTGTGCATCCTTAAGAATTTGTACATATTTCCTTTTTCATCATTTGTATTACATTTCATGAGTATATTGAAGATCATTGATTACACATAGCTAACTACAGTATCAAAGGAAGCCCAAACCCTTTATATGATTTGTTTTCACAATTTTGTTTAAATCATCTGTGTATTTTGTAATAATCACAAGGGATGAAAATTCATGTGTCTTATGAACTGTATGTACTAAATTAAATAACCCATACTTTTTCTTTAAGAAATATTTGATATCTACATTCAGATTTACTTTTGAATAATCTATACAAATAAGTTGTACCTAATTTATATACTGTTACAAGCAAATAAATATATTTCTAGAAATCTGTTTTAACATTTTAAGTGCATCGAGTACAAGAAAATTATATGCTTCAGTAAAACAATCTTTTTTCCCCTCTATGTTATTCCTTTGTATTGTTCCCTGCTTTCTCATTTACTGGTCTAATAATTTAGAATGCAAGAAAATCAAAATTAGTATGTCCAGATTGTGATACGTACTAAACATATACATTTTACTAATCATTTATACTTAATTTGATAGTGTAATTGTACATAAATTAGAAGAAAATTACCAAAATTCAACATGATTTATCAGAACATAATTAGGGAAATAAATTAAATAAAGTTTCTTTACTAAACGATGGCAAGATCGTGTCAAATCCTCAGGACATCGCAAGTTTGTTTAATTCTCACTTCTCAGAAGTTGGTAAAATAACGAACTCAATATATCCAAATCAATGTCCTCCAATTATTACCACCCACATACCCAATTCTATGTTCACTTCCGAAACTAACGCCAGTGAAGTCATGGGAATCATCAGCTCCTTAAAAAACAAATTTTCACGAGGCATAGATGATATACCTGAGTTTATTGTTAAATCTTCGTCCCACGCTATATTAAATCCACTCGTAAATATTTTTAATAGTTCTTTATCGGAAGGGGTGTTTCCCAATATATTTAAGAGAGCTAAAGTGAAACCTTTACACAAGAAAGGAAACAAACTTAATATTGGAAATTACCGACCAATATCTCTACTACCCACTTTCTCAAAAATCCTAGAAAAATTGTTCTATAAGCGTCTTCTAGATTTTTTATCAAAATATAACATTCTCTCTGACGATCAACACGGTTTTAGGAAATCCTTTTCCACTACAAGCGCCATATTTTCCTTCTTAAACGATGTTACCACATCTCTAGACAGTGGAGAAAATCCTCAGGGTGTTTTTCTTGACTTATCCAAAGCATTCGATGTCATCGATCACGGAATTCTCCTTACCAAATTGCATTCTTTAGGCATTCGTGGACTTCCACATCAATGGCTAACTTCTTATTTAAAAGATAGATATCAACAAGTAGAAATATCCTATACTAAAAATAAAATACTTGAGCGTTGTCTTTCAGAAACAAAGCCACTTACTTGCGGAGTACCCCAAGGATCAATTCTCGGCCCTATACTCTTTTTATTGTATGTGAACGACATGTCATCATCCACATCAGATTGCAAAATGGTTCTTTTTGCTGATGACACTAATTTACTATGTAAACACGCCAATGCTCAAAAAGTTTTGTCTAACCTTTCGACTTGGTTCCATGCAAATCGTCTCATTGTAAACACTGACAAAACAGTGTCTATGTCATTTCACAATAGTATCACAAAATCTTTACCCCAGGTTTCTCTTTCTTTAAACGGAACACAATTAAAAACTGTTACAAATACAAAATTCTTAGGTCTCCATATTCAAGACAACCTCAAATGGAATTGTCACATTGACAATCTTAATTCCCAATTAAGCAAATTGTGTTACGCATTCCGAATCTTAGTTAACGCAGTTAGTCCACGTATTTCCCGTTGCGTATATTTTGCAAACGTTTACTCCCATTTACGTTACGGCATTACCTTCTGGGGTAATTCCGGTCAGAGTATTCAAACTTTCAGAATTCAGAAGAGGATAGTTCGGATAATTTGTAAATCTCACCCCCGAAACTCTTGTAAACCTTTATTCAAGGAATTAAATATCTTAACACTTCCCTGCATTTATATTTATGAAACGGTCGTGTTTGTTAAGACCGAATTACTGAAGTGCCACCCTTGCTTTATACGAAACAGTCTCGTTCACGAACACTATACACGCAATAGTAGTAATATTCATCGCCCTAGAGTGTCAACCACTCTTTGCCAAAAGGGACCATACCATTCGGGAATCGTTCTATATAATTCCCTGCCCAAGAATATAAAAGATATTATGAAATTGAATATCTTCAAATCCGCGGTTAAAAACTACCTCCTGCACCAGTGCTTCTACACTGTAAAAGAATTTATTGATTTTAACAAAAGTTAAATTCGTCTTGTGCTTTATCACGCCATTGCTGTAGTACTTTTTAAACAACTTATAACAATTTCAAAAACTATTTTCTTGCATGATTGTGTTGTCTTATGGCTCATATTAATTTAGTTTTATGTGTACTCAACATTGGCACGTTTGTGTACATAAATTCTGTAGCCCCATCCTGGCCCGGGTTTTTCTCCGGTTTTCCTTCGGGTAGAGGCGGATTTATCATACAGGTTCTCTAGGCTTTGTCTAGGGGCGGGTCTATTGTAACAATAAATCGTGAATTTAGTGTTATTTCAATTTTTAAGCACTATACTCAGAATAATCTATAGTTCGATAATAACTTACATGTAATTTTTTGCTTAAAATTACAAACATATTGACATTCTATTAGTATTATAACTCGCAGCTAACTTTTTATCTTATCTAGGAATTTTTGCTGAATTTTTTGAATCCGCCTCTGCCTTAGGGCCCTTGATCGGAATTGATGGGATGGTCCCTTGCTTGCTTCCGGAGAGTAAATTAGTATTTTTTTCCCTCCACGTGGTCATACGCAGTTTGTACTGTTTTTTGACAATAAATTTATTATTATTATTATTATTAAAGGATTAATTATGAAATTTATTCCCATACTTTTTCTAAGAAAAGAAAATTTGTTGTTCATCATAGGCAATGACTTGATTCAAATAATCATTCTTCAACAATTTTGTTACAGTCAATAAATCACTCCAACAATATAGAATTGTTAAAAATAAAGATAATTTAATTATTTTAATGATTTTTACACAGAAATCCATTCCAACTTTGCTAATCACAACTCAACCTCCGTGAACCCTTTGGGCACCTTCGGAGCCTGTTGTGGGATAGTTTGACTCTCCGGAAGCAAGCAAGGGACCATCCCATCAATTCCAATCGAGGGCTCTAAGGCAGAGGTGGATTTAACATTTCAGCACACTCCTGAGACAAGAATAAAAGTAGTTCTGCACTTGCAATAATGTTAACAGAATACCAACAAATTAAGACACAAAAAAAGTTATTTCACAAGTACACATTATTAAAAACCTATAGATTATTCAATTTACTATTTCAATAGACGCCGCCCTTAGGAAGATATTACAGCATCTGCTGCCTTATTCTTAAATTGTGATGATCACAATAGGAACTTACTATCGGATTTTTTATTACAGACCCCTCATTTTGAACTGCTGAAGAAGGCACAAAAAAATTCATAGAAAAAAATAATTAACACCATAAAATTTGTCATGTACTTGTGCATAGACGTAAAGAAAAAAAATAGTTCTATGAATGAATAATACTTTTAAAATAGCAGAAATGTTTCAAAAAACGCGAAATTTTCACAGCTTTTCCCGATACGTCAACTTCACAAATTTTTATACAGTAAACTGAAAGTGTCAAAAATAATTCTTATTCAGCAAATGATAACTATTATATATGTGACAACATTTAAAAATTTCAAGCTTCTACATTCAAAATATAAAGAATTATTAACATTTTTCGAAAACATTGCTAAAAACGACCAGGCACGTTTTTAAGGAATACAATTTATACTGTCGCCTTCACGTAAATGCCGTGATCACATGATCAATGAATTCAAACGTTTAAAACTTAGTAAGTAACCACAAATAAGTGATAGACAGAATAGTGTTTTCATTTGGCGACCAGCGGTGCCTCAGCGGCAAAGTAGTCTGGTCGTGCTGTTGTCGCGCGCACACAGTCCACACTGAACGGAGTCCTCACCTAAGGTGGCTACATAACTCTCTGCAATTCATTTGACCGATAAAGGCATTGAAGTTCTGTGTATTTACAGACCTCCTCAATCAGATCTTGAAATATTTTTTTCTAAATTTCGCAATCGTATTAAAACGTCCAACACAGAAACATTCGAAATCTATTGTTATCTGTGGCGATTTCAACATTGATTTCCTCAGTGAATCTGATTCCGCGCACAATCCCAAGAATCGGTTCAATAATCTAATCAGTTCCTTCAATCTTGTTACTACGTTAATCGATCCCTCTCGCGTCTCTGGTTCATCCCAAACATTGCTGGACCAGAGGTGGCTGTACGACCGCCGCGGCGCACTCGCAACTCATATCCAAGATTATTTCTAAACTTGAACCCATCACAAAAATTATCTTTCTTTAAGTCCAGAAACACCTCCGGAAGGTATTCCACGACCCTTCCCCTGACAACACCTTTAAAAAATACTCCCGCCACCTCGCGCGCAGAGTCAATTCTGCTGCAGTTAGGAAATACCCTATAGACGTTCTTAAACTCCCCGTTTATACTTTTTATCCCTAACACACTTCTAACAAAGTTATAAACTTTAATACTTCTTCTACATCTCCAAGTCCTATTTCTCACCATCCCTTCATTTTAATTCTACCTATCCCGTTTCAAACCAAACGAGTGCCTAGTCGCCGGTTTCCAGCGGACATGGCACTTAAAATATGTTGCAGGAAGCATTGTACGACAAACTCACTATGCGACCATCCACGAAGAGCAGCACTATAGTGCAGGCATGGAAAGCTGCCTGTCATAACACCACTGCTGGATCAGATAACTGTCAACAATAGACTCATGTAAACTTCTCAAGTATTTAAACCGGGGTATAGCGACCGCTTTGCCCAAACATTAACTATTGAAGATACATTAAAACCACGAAATATCCTCTACAATATTACTAGACAGTTCAACGCAAAATAATTAACAATTTTAAAAAACCTTTTACATCAGGAAACGTGGAATGGCGTGTATAAATGTGAAAGCACCAACGATAAATTCTATTTTTTTTCAACATTCTTGAAGTGTTACAATTTTTGCTTTCCTATAAAACTCAAGATAGTTAAAGCAAACAATCATAATCATAACGCAAGGGATTAGAATTTCTTCCAAAACCAAACGTCATTTATATTAGCTTTCAAAACTCAATAACCAACCACCCGAATTTCATGATTATTTCCATAAATATAATCCATTCTAAGAAAAGTGGTCTATGCAGCTAAAGTAATGGAAAATGACAGATAGACAATGGAATAGAACAACCGGACTAAAAATGTGGAATATTATAAAGAATTACGCATCCCCTTCAGAAAATCGCCAAGAAAACATTTCCCTACAAGACGATGGCAAATTGAATCAAGTCCAAAGGACATCGCAAATTTGTTTAATTCTTATTTCTCAAAAATAGGTAAAATATCGAAATCAGTAACTCAAAACCAATGTCCACCAAATACATCCACACACGTACCGCATTCTATGTTCACTTCCGAGACTAATTAGTGATGTTATGAGTGTCATCAGTTCTTTAAAAAATAAAGATTCAGCAGGGATAAATGATATACCTGAATTTGTAGCAAAATCTTCCTCTAACGTTATGAGAGTGGATTTAATATATTTTCAATAGCGCCTTGTCAGAAGGTATATTTCCTGACGTATTAAAAAAAAGCTAAAGTGAAACCATTACATAAGAAAGGAATTAAACGTGATATTGGAAACAAGCGACCCACAGCAGTATTGTCAACTTTCTCAAAACTCCTGGTAAAACTTTTCTATAAGAAACTTTTAGACTTCTTATCGCATAATAATATTCTCTCAAACGATCAGCACGGTTTCAGGAAGTCCTTTTCAACTAACAGCGCCATATTTTCTTGTCTAAATGATGTAACCAATTCTCTTGACCGTGGAGATAATCCACAAGGTATTTTTCTTAATTTTTTGAAGGCATTCGATGTAATCGATCACGAAATTCTTGTCTCAAAACTGCACTCATACGGAATTCGTTAATTGCCACATCAATGGCTAACTTACTACTTGAAAGATAGGCATAAGCAAGTTGAAATGTCCCATGTTGAAAATAAAGCATGTCAATATTACCTCTCAGAAACAAAGCCACTTACTTGCAGAGTTCCTCAAGTTTCAATTTTAGACCCTATCCCCTTTTTATTAAACGTAAAAGATATGTCATCCACCAACCCCGATTGCAAAATGGTTATATTTACTGATGACACAAATCTACCATGTAGAAATGTCAATGCACATAAATCTCTACCTAACCTCTCGTCTTGGTTTCATTCAAATCGTCTCATTGTTAATACTGATAAAACAGTATCCATGTCATTTCGCAACAGTGCAATGAAATCTGTTCCTCCTACATCCCTTTCGCTAAACGGAACCGAAATAAAATCAGTCAAGATAACAAAATGTTTAGGATTTCATATTCAGGACAACCACAAATAGAATTGCCATATTGATAATTTGAATTCCAAACTAAGCAAAATATGTCATGCAATCCGAATTTTAGTCAACATTGTTAGTCAACATGTTTCTCGCTGCGTGTATTGAGTGTAATATTTACCTCCCAGTGTGTTAAATATCAAAGAATTGTACCCGATGCACCTAAATGCTTTACGAACAGGGGAGGGGGTTCAAACTCCCATAAGACCCTTCAGGGACAAATTTACGCCATCTACTTCGCTCTCGCAGGCAGGGGAACTAATTCAATGACGTCACGTAAACGCATAGCGCTTCTTTCAAAATGGGGCATTCAACCCGAGATTTTAATTCATGAAATTTGCATTGAATGTACATTTTTGGCTTCAACCAAGGAAGTTACAAAACTAACTGCAATTAATATTGAAAGCAACAAATCGCTAATAAATCCTCAACCAACATAAAATAATTACAATTAATGAGTAAATGGTAATAAAATTACACAAACACATGACTTTCTATTGAAAGCAAGTGTTTATTATAAAAATATTAATTACGGATACAGAGAGGATACACACAATAGTTCCAGGATGGAGAACAGAAAATAAATTTAGCTATTAGAAATAAAATACATTATGAATAGTGGTAATTTCCACAATAGTGCTATATTGATGGAGGAATGGAGAAAGGCATTGGAGGAGAGGGAGATGAGAATAAGCAGGACAAAGACCGGGTGTATGACAACAGGCTGTATCAAAAACCTCCTAATTAACATTCAACACCAGGACCTCCCAACAGTATCCAAGTTTAAATACCTCGGATCCATCGTAGAAGACAGTGGCAGCATCGACGAGGAGGTCAAACACCGGATCTCGTGAGGATGGATCAACTGGAGGAGATTGACTGGGGTGCTGTGTGATAGGAAAGTTAATAGCCGAATGAAGGGGAGGCTTTACAAAATGGTGGTGAGACCAGCAATGTTGCGTGGGGCGGAAACATGGCCCATTACCAGAGCTCAAGAGAGGAAGGTGGAGGTGGCGGAGATGAGAATGCTGAGGTGGATGTGTGGAGTGACTAGGAAGGATAAGATCAGAAACGAGTACATCAGGGGAACAGTGAAGGTGAAACCACTGGGAAAGAAAGTTCAAGAGAGCAGGCTGAGGTGGTTTGGGTATGTAGAGGAGGGACGAGGAGTACGTGGGCAAGAGAGTGGAAAGAATTGAAATTGCAGGTAGACAGAAGGGAGGAAGGCCGAAAATGAAATGGAGAAACAAGGTGGAGGAGGACCTGAGGGAGAAGGGGTGGAGACGGAAGGAAGCAAGCGACAGGAATGCCTGGAAGAGGAAAATTAAAGAAGGAAACGCCGACCCCGTTCAATCCAACACGGGAATAATAAGGCGTAGATGAAGAAGAAGAAGTGCTTAAATGTTGAGAACATTTAAGAAATAGTTCCTTTACAAATTAAACCTAATTGTGAATACAGAGATAATGCAAACAACTCTGCCTAGACTTATTACAAATAAGAATATGAACTTTTTGAGGGTTCACATAAAACAAAAAATATTCTAAACTGAGTACACATAAGAAATAAAACTATTACTAATTGCGTATAATTGTGGATACAAAGATGATACACAAACCAGTGCCTATACTGAGAACATTTAGGTAATAGTTCTATTGCAATTTAAACCTACTTGCGAATACAGAGGTAATGCAAACAACACTGCCTAGACTGATTACAAATAAGAAAATGTATTTCATGAGCATTCACAAAAACAATTCTAAACTGAGTACCGATAAGAAAGAAAAATATTACAAATAATTATGGATAGAGATAACATACACACCACTGGTTATATTGAGAATATTTAAGAAATAGTTCCTTTACAAATTAAACCTACTTATGAATACAGAGATACTCTGCCTAGACTGATCACACATAGGAAAACGAATTATTTGTGGATACACCTAAAACATAACTCTAAATAGAATAAAAACAGAAACGAAAATATTACAAATAATTGTGGATAAAGAGATGATATACATACCAGTACCTATATTGAGAACATTTAAGAATGATAGGGATAAGGTATAATGTAAAAAAATCAATAATGACTTAAACCTAATTAAGATTGTTTTATTTAAGAATTTTGTTATTATGTCTGAAGTAAACAAATCTTTAAAAAATTCAAAATAATTTCTGGGGCATATACGTTTAATTTTTCATTCAGAAAATGAAACTCAGAATGTTGATTTTCAGAAATTAATTCTCAGTATAATTTTGTAATGTTAAATATAAAAAATTCAGAATTGTTTAGCAAAATACAGTTTATGATAAACGAAATTTTAAAAAATGCGGGACAAGACTCAACAGTGAAAATAGTGAAAGAAATTTGTTATTAACTTACCATAAAGAATCAGCAGGGTAATTTTGGGCAACCACTACTTGCTTTCTGGTCACTACTTGGCCTTTTTTTCCGAAATATTATATTCATAAACACAGATACACATAAATAAACACAAACTAGAATTAAGGCACGAATACCTTACTTTCACCTCCATGCCGCCTCCAACATGCTCCAACAGCTGACATTAGACCAACCGACGATGCTCAGCACGAAATCATTTTCAACTCTACTGCGCAGGCCACCGTGGCGCTACCTACTTCGATCTCGCAACTAACGATTTGTCACCCGAGTTAGAACCCCCTAGATCAGGGCCAGGAAAGAAGATAGGGGGAAAAGGTCTGAGGTTTGACGCTTCAAGTAGTGCGCATGGAACATTTACCAGACTGCGCCACCAGTCACCCAGCCACCATATAGTTTGTCCAGCGCTCAATAGATGGCTGCAAAATCGTGTTCACCCATCTCCTATTGGCTGCTAGTGTTCTTTGTTCGTTACATTACAGTCTGCGTGTGGTGCTCAGGCTGTACTGTGCCGTAGGCAACATTCGCGCATTTAGTTATAAAATCCACTAAATGTCTCGTATTTTTGTGTGTTGCGTTCCGGGGTACTTCAATGCAGTAGGCGGCAACCCGGACATAACTTTCATAGGCTTCCCTTCCCCACCAGAAAGGTAAGTAATTCTTGATGTCTTAGCGCCACTACCCACATGGGCAGACGTACTTAGCTCAGTCGCTTTGCTGCGATTATTGTTGCTTATTTATTTATAAATATATTTGTTACATTCTCTTGTAGACGACGACAATGGATAAATTGTCTTGGCCTGACGGGTGTGCGGGTACCAGTGTGTGCTCCGCACATTTTACCCCGGACGACTTCCATGGTATGTTAAATGAAATCTAATTTTACATGAAGTATTGTATACAAATTTATTATCTATAATATCTAAGTAATATATTGAGGAATGAAGTCTGTGTATGAAATGATGATAATCAATATTGTTGCACCACATAACCACATATGTATTATTATATGAATACCGACTGAAAATCTTGTGATATTTTCCAGATGTTGTGATGATGACCCAAAGAATGATCTCATCAATTTCTGCCAGTCAGTACAGTGAAGGTTAATTAAATAATTTACTCTATAGTAGAAGTTGTAGTTGAAATTATTTTTTTCAACGGGAGAGTGAGCACCATGGTTAATCGAAGTTCTACTGTATCATGTTTTGTATATACATGCAGACATATGTAGTCTGTGTTTAAAGGAACATAAGAGTACAAATCAGTGGGCCTATCACATGGATGGCATGTATTATGAATAATTAGTATTGTGGTTAAAGTTGGTATGGCATACTAGTCGCCTACCTCTGGTGAAACTGGTTCAAATCCTGTCTGAAGATTATGAAGGCAAGATACCTCTCATTCCACAATAATTTTCATCATTTGCCCTTGTGTCATTCATGTATCACTCAAGGGTGCTAATGACCTAGATGTTGGCAAGCCATAAAGGTCTATAATGATGATGATGATGATAAT
>NNCF01126870.1:298520-308760 GCA_002313205.1 Laupala kohalensis | reverse complement strand
ATTTTTAAACACTATACTCAGAATAATCTATAGTTCGATAATAACTTGTACATGTAATTTTTTGCTTAAAATTACAAACATATTGACATTCTATTAGTATTATAACTCGCAGCTAACTTTTTATCTTATCTAGGAACTTTTGCTGAAATATTTGAATCCGCCACTGCCTTAGGGCCTTTGATCGGAATTGACGGGATGGTCCCTTGCTTGCTTCCGGAGAGTAAATTAGTTTATTGTCCTCCACGTGGTCATACACAGTTTGTACTGTTTTTTGACAATAAATTTATCATATCAACCATTTATTGTGCAGCAATATGAGAGAGGGTGAACCTATGTAAATTTACTTTCGAATTCACGTTGGTAATATCAGACGTATTTAAACACTCAATATTTGTTCAAGCATTAATCAAAACCATGACAGAATTTACACACCAGGATTATTAATATCGACACTTTTTCTATCACAGACAATTTCAGGAAATATTAATCTTTTCCTCCAAAAAAAGTTAAAATAACTCTACAGGAGCTCAAATAGCTCCTCAGGAAACATTTAAAAAAGCTTTCATTTGTCTTTATGAGGTTAGGGTATAATACAGCTTTTAATTCATTTTGCTTAGGCATTCAGTTTTTTCTTCTTCTTTTTTTCCAACTTTGCAGCTGCCAACCCTTTTTCAATTTCATCTCAAGCTTGTCCAATGCAAGTAAAATGGATTGGGGCAAATATCTGATAGAACAGTAAAGTAAAATCTGCCATTTGCACCAGAAACTGAATAAAAAGCTCCCCAAGCAAATCTGATTTACTCCACTGTCATCACCTATACTTGTTTTGTTAGAAGGCTAATCACCTTGGATTTATTTATTCAGTAGAAGGTAATACTAGAAAGCTAACATTTATCCTAAGTATAAGATATGTGGAGAAAACACACATCATAGGAATTAATACTGTAGTAGACCACAACAATTTTACATCACAGACGCCTAGACTTGACACACTGAAAGGAAGCATAGCTACCTACTGTAGAGTTTCAGGCTTGCACCAAACCTTTTTCTACTACCTCACGACTCTCTCACAATTGCTACTACGAATGTAAACATTGTCGCTGATAATTGTGAGAAGACTATAATATAATTTCTTTATAAATGTACATAATGTCAAAAATATTTGATCCCATGTATCAGCTTTAATGAAAAATTTTATTGAACAAATATATTTATTTACGTTAATTTAATTTATATGGTTTTAAAAATAACAATTAGAAATGATAACAGAACCTTGTAATTTAGTGTAAAAAAATATTTAACACACTATAACAATGATACGTTCATAAAATAACTCTATAATCATTCTCAGAAAGTCAAACGTATAAAAGAAAAAAAGAAAACTAAGAAACAAAAACACCATTTATTTTTATGTGAAGCCATGTTTTAACAAAATAAATCTGCAAAGATTCCTGAAACATTTTTTTGTCATTATAGTTACACTTAAGATGTCTTGTGCATTTTATTCTAATATCCTTACACTTCAAAGATTATAAATACTAAGTTTTGCAATTATTTGATGAAAAATGTAAAAGTTATGATTTTTTCCTCAACTATTAGCAAGTTGTGTTCAGCAATCTCCGCTTGTTCGATACACCAAATTTTGAAAGCCTGTAAAACTAAACCAGTAAAAGATATAAAGATAAAATATGATGTGATCTATATCTGTAAGGAGAACAAATGAGCCAAATTTCATGAATATTCAAGATGATACACGAGATGATCTGGATGAATTTGCATGGAACGGCCCATTACAAAATGTATCAATACATAGCGTTTCTTTCCTCTGATTCCTCCTGTTTGTTTCTTCCAATAAATATCACACACTGGAAGGTTTAACAGTAGATTGTTTCAAATTTATATAGCAGAATCTTCTAATTTATGAACATTTCCCTTTTAACATACAGCCACGGAAACAAGACTACTGAATGTAACTAATGAAAAAAAGGAGCATAGGTATTTCAAATAGGTAAACCTTCCAGGAAAGGACCAATTTCACATTTTGGTAGAAACCTAACCTTTTACTTCATGTATCCTTCTGCAAGAGCTGCTACCACCATCATTACCTCCAACTTCACAGTTACACCAATTTGCTTAAAATTGAATTGCTGGACTAACAAACCTACCATCACTAGCCGTGGCCAAACAATTCTTTATAGTTGTTCATAGCTTGCAATTATCTTACCACACATTGAAATAATCATGTCCTTAACTTAATGGCAACTATCCATGTCGGGGCCCCAGGAAAAATGTACTCGGCGCCCCTTAGTGGCTGTTGTTTCTTTCTTAATACAGCTAAATTTAGAAATATATTTTATGAATTTTTTAAGTAAAAACTCCATCATATCTTAACATTGAAATATAAATTTCAAATAAAACAGTTAAATTTTTTTAGTAAAAAGCATAATAATCAAAGTGAAAATGTTTAAATAAATACCTCTGCATTCAGTTGTTTAATAGTTTTACGTAATTCAGAAAAGTGTTTCTCTGATAAAGTAACACTACCATTTTCCGCATTGGCTACATGGAAGCCTTTGTGAGATTTGGGAGATACGGAAGGACCATCTATATCTTCAAAATCTAAAACAAACTTTTTAAAGAATCTTCTTACATATCACAAGGAACATAAAAGTGATGAAGGATACATTACCATACATTAACCAAGGATCATCAACTTGATACGGCTTCATATACTCCTCTTTATCCCAAATGCATTCTTTGGTATTCATGATAACTGATACTTCGGGACGTTTCTTTCTTATAAAATTTACTAACTTTATAAAACTAAAACAATCCATATCAAACCTACTTTTCAGAAGTGAGAGATCGAAATCGTGGTCACTTTTGCAATGATCAATTGCTTCCTCAACAGTTGTGAAGGTCCTATCACAAAACAAACATGTTCCTAAACTAGGATTATCATCTTCATTTTCCACTTCATTCCAGTCCAACGAATCATCATCGTCATCTCCTTCACCGACTTCGTCTTCATGGGGACATAAATCAGGCACATCTGCAAAAGAATCGTAATATTTCGAGTTCATAATATTCCAGCAACTACCTGAATAAAGAGGTTGCAAAAAAAATCCTCGCAATAACAAGCATTGGCAAAATGAAGCTAATAAAGCAACCTATTATTAAAATGATAAAACACCTCAATCAAATCTATACTTAATACTAATGTTGAATAATTATTGAAAATGATTCCACTGGCACTATTTACCTCCTGATGCAGACATTTTAAAACAAGATCACATCTGATCGCATCTGATCACATCGGTGAGGACACAAAACAAGGTACCACTGAACTATTTTATTAAGTTGAAAAATATGTTTTCACTGAAGGCCTGAGGTCACAATCTGATGGCATGTATTAGTGGATCTCTTAGACGGAACATCTCGCATAATTATAATTTACACCGAGAATTTTGATATTTAGATAACTTAGGCCGAGTTAATCACAAACTGTTACTAACCGATATAGTTGGTATTAACGTAGCATAAAATAAAAACATATGACTAACAAGTTGCGAGACGTGGGAGTACGTCACTCGGTACGAGTAAGCACACGTGTAGTTAATTTGATTATTGCTCTTACTGACATCCGTATTAAACGTGTACCTTTCTTTAAGAGTCAGTAGGTTTATCTCAATAGGGTATTGTTTATTGAATTATCCTTATTTCTCACTTACTCCCGTAAGAATCAGGTAAGTTGATGCTGTGGCATTGATTATATCAAAGGTTATGTCTACAATCACACCATAGTAAGTTATTAATGTACTGTCATTTAATTCTTTCTTTCGTTTCAGTAAAAATGGCTAAAACTAAGTCAGCGTCAGGGCCCCCTCGGAAACAAGGGGTGTACCGACACTCTCACAGTATGAATCCTGATAGGAAAGTTGAAGGATTGAAGGGTGTTGCAGTACCTCGTACTAAAGGAACCATAAAACGATTACAGATGTACCGAAATTTCAAAGCAAAAAGAAACAAAATTGGTGAGATTATTTCTCCTGCTCCTTTCCAAGGGAGACTCCCATCTGGAACTATGGCCCGAGTAGAACCTAGTCAGAGGTGGTTTGGTAACTCAAGAGTTATTTCTCAGGATGCTTTACAAAAGTTTCAAGAGGAATTGGGTGTTGTCCTCAAAGATCCTTATCAAGTAGTTATGAAACCTTCAAGACTTCCAATTACTCTCCTCAATGAGAAGGCAAAATATTCTCGTGTTCACTTACTGGATACAGAAAGTTATGAAAGCGTTTTTGGGCCTAAAAAAACAAGAAAGCGACCTAATGTTAAGTTCACTAGTTTAGAAGCTTTGAGTGAGAATGCCATGAAGTCATTTGACGATTATAAAGCTGACAAAGACTATGATCTTGTAAGGGAAGATTCAGGAGAGAAAGATCGTCCAAGAGAATGGATAATGAATGCTGGTCAGAGTAAACGAATTTGGAACGAATTGTATAAAGTCATTGATTCATCTGATATTTTATTGCATGTACTTGATGCTCGTGATCCCATGGGAACTAGGACACCACGTGTTGAAAAATTTTTACGTGAAGAAAAACCCCATAAGCATTTAATGTTCATTTTAAATAAGGTTGATCTTGTCCCCACATGGGTAACTCAGAGATGGGTTGCATTATTAAGTGCAGAGTACCCTACTGTTGCTTTTCATGCTTCACTAACCAATCCCTTTGGTAAAGGTGCCCTAATAAACATTCTTCGACAATTTGCTAAATTGCATATTGACAAGAAACAAATTAGTGTTGGATTTATTGGGTATCCAAATGTTGGTAAAAGCTCCATCATCAATACATTGCGCTCCAAGAAGGTATGTAACGTTGCTCCAATAGCTGGGGAAACTAAAGTGTGGCAGTACATAACTCTCATGCGTCGAATATACTTAATTGATTGTCCAGGAGTCGTTTATCCAAGTGCTGAAACAGATACTGAAAAAGTTTTGAAAGGTGTTGTTCGAGTTGAACTAGTTGAAGCCCCCGAAGACTACATACCTGTCGTCCTTCAGAGAGTCAAAGCAGAATACATGAAGAAAACTTACAAAATTGATGAATGGAGTAATCCGGAAGATTTTTTAGAAAAATTAGCTTTCAGGACGGGAAAACTTTTGAAAGGAGGTGAACCTGACATAGGAGCTGTTTCACGTATGGTACTAAATGACTGGCAAAGGGGAAAGCTTCCATTTTATGTTCCTCCTGAAGGATTTGAAGAACCTCATTCAAAGTCTGTGTCTGATACAAATGAAAGTTCAGAGATGCAAGAGAATTCTATAGCTGATAATGGTGACTCAAAGAATGAAGATAGTTCTGAAATTAAAGATGATTCATGTGACACTCAAGATGATTCCACAAATAACAACTCTAATAATAATGATAAAACACAAATTGATGAGCTAGAGACAAGTAATGTTAAAAATGAGATGAATGATGAAATGGTGTCACACCAAGTTAAACAAAAACCACAGCCATCAGTTGTTCAAGATTTTGGGAAAATTAGAGTAGGACTGCAGTTCACACATGAGGAAGACATACGCTTACAAAAGGAAATGTTTGTCCGACAGCAAGACCACAAAGAAACTGTTAGCATAGACGATGAGGATTCAAGTTCAGATTCAAGTGAAACTGCAGCAAATACTGCTGAAGTGAGTGGAGACAGTAAAGTGAAGAAACTGTATCAAGAAAATGTGAGTGAAGGAAATGATGCTAGTAATTATAGTTCTGACTCTGATATAGAAGAAGGTATTGCTTTGTACCTTGGAAAGGATTCACTTGCTTACACGCACAGTGGAACATTTACTGTTACTGACATACATTCTCATAAGAAAAGGAAAGGTGTTGAAGAGACTGTACCAAAATTAACCAACAAGATGCGTCGACAAATAGAAAGAGCTCAAAAGCCGAAACGAGTTGGTAGTAATTTTTATGCTGTTTCAAATGTTAAGAATCGTAATAGAAATAAGAAAAACCTGTAAATAATATTATTGAATATTAAATAAAATTGTTTTCAAAAATATTTTTTTAATGTTTAATATGTTTTGAGGCATCATAGAAATATATTTGTACATCTACTAGAAGCTAGTGGTAGTAGTTATCTATTAACTAGTAAACAGAACGAGCATTCATCACAATTCACATAAGTACTGACAAGAGCTAGTTCATCTTCACTGACATAATAAAAACCACCACACCTGCATGGATATCGATAAATCTGAATATCCTCTGTTTTCACTAAATCCTGTACTGAAACTGCTGCATAAATAGGAGGAACTTCTAAAGTTCTTTGTTTTAATTCGAGATCATAAGCTTTCTTCTTCTCTGGGTCTCTCAAAGTTTTCCACGCCTCTTCAATTTGATGAAATCTTTCAATATTCGAATCTGGATGATTTTTGTCAGGATGGTGTATTTTTGCCAGTTCAACATAACTCTTCTTTAAATCTTCGAAAGGAGTGTTGAACGAACAACCAAGGGCAGCGTAAAAATCCATGAACGTAAGTTCTATTTTCTAAAAACCTTTTCTTTTATAATTAAGCTCTAATTGTATTTAACAATGAATTTGCCCTAACATAACTCCCGCGTTGATAAGCGAATATGTCAATTGGATTTGCAGAAGACTTGCACACTGCTTGCACACCACACAACGATGTGTGCGGATGTGTGGGTGAGGTCCTGGTTGTTAACGGTCAGCTACTGTTGGTGTCGGTTGGTGTACTGTCAATCTCGATCAGGGTATATAGTATGTGACCAGGGGGAGGTGAAACGACTCGACTGCTCGCGACCCTCGTTGCAAGCGGCGGTAAATTTGTAAATGAGAAATGTAGCGTGCTATTGTAGCTTATTTACATGGAGCGATAGGAGGTAGGAGTTAGTAGGTGGGCAGAAAGGAAAATGGTTGAATAAAAATAAAAACAGGATTAGAAGGTTAATTAAATCAATGTATTAACAAGTAACCTTCTGACAATTTAGTTTTCAATTTACAATTCCACACGTGAATTCATCGTTCCACACAATTTGCGTGACGCAATGGTAATTTAACAAATAACGTCTTCAGACGAGGTCGCCACAAATTGTTTACTTCGCTACGTCCATGCAGCCAGGGGGTACAATCTCCCATATAACCAAAGGGCTCTAATGACCTTGCCGTTGACGAACCCTAAAGCCCCACAAAAAAACTCTCATAAAACCCTTGGTTGACGAATTTCAAACCGGATACCCTATCTGCATTGCTCGTCAGGCAGGAGAACTAATTCAACGACGTCACGTAAACGTCTGGCGCTGCTTTCAAAACAGGGCATTCGACCCGATTTTAATTCATTAAATTCACATTGAATGAAACTAAAGTTTAATATTTTTGCGATCAACAAAGTAAGTTATAAAAAAGCCTGCACTTAAAATTAAAAACAACAAATCACTAATAAATCCTCAACCAACATATAATCATTAAAATTAATGAGAAAGTGAATTAAATGGTAAAAAAATTACACCAACATACCACTTCTTATTGAAAGCAAGGATTTATTATACAAATATAAATTTTGGATACAGAGAGGATACACAGAAAGGTTTCAGGTTGGAGTATAGAAAATAAATTTAGCTATAGGAAATGAAATACATTATAAATAGTGGTAACATACACAGTAGTGCCTAAATTAAGAACATTTAAGAAATAATGATTACAAATTAATCCTACATGTGAATACAGAGATAATACAAACTAATCTGCCTAGACAGATAAGAAAATGAACTATTTGTGGATACACATAAAACATAACGTTTATTGAGTACAAATATGAAATGAAACTATTACAAATTACAGATAATTGTGGATACAGAGATGGTATAAACACTAGTACCTCTACTGAGAACATTTAAGAATAATGTAAAGTAAAAAAATTGAGGAGTAATGTAAAAAAATCACTAATGACTTAAACGTAATTAAGAGAGTAGCAAAATTCTGAAATAAAACTATGTCTGAGGAAAATAAATACTTTTAAAAATCAGAATAATTTCTGGTAGCATGTTTAATTTTTCATTCAGAAAGTGCATCCCAGAATGCTGAGTTTTAGAAATTAGAAATGTTATTTTGTAATGTTAAATAAAAAATATTTCAGTATTGTTTGGTCAAAAACAATTTATTACAAAAATCTAGAAAAAGTTGTGTATGATTTAATGAATTTTAATTCTTTTTAGTACGAAGTTGACATTTCGCTGGGATGACTGTACAGATAAGTAATATAAATATTACAATTAATGAAGAAACATATACACTGCTGTGTCAGATGTCAATAATTGGAAAATTAATATACGTCAAGATGTAGCAGAGAGAGAAATATTTCAATTGCAAATAAACTATCAATACTAAGGGATCCTGCGGGACCCAAGGGTTAAAGACGCGCAATACAACGCCTCTTTCACTCAAATACTATCCTCACCTTCACGTGGTGGGTCCTGTAATCAGAAACGAGGCAATGACGATCGAGAACTGGGGGGTTAAACATACCAAATTTACACCAGATGAAATGCTTAGGCGAGCGTGCATAGCAGCAACGCACGCGGGCTTGTGTCCAGACCTCGAGGAGGCAGTCCCTTCACAGTACCGGGAGAGACTAGGTCAATCACCTTCTCTCTTTGAAAAACTATTCTGATTAAAGAAACTAAAGTGAGAAATAGTGAAACACTAGAGCTGTGTATGAAGCTGGTAAACTCAGTCAGGTACTAAAAGAAATAGAGCGTTATAAACTTGACATACTAGGTCATAGTGAAATTAAATGGGGAGGTTTTGGTTCTCTGACTGCTAAGGGCGGAGCTTTTACTATTCTTTCTTCTGAAGTATCAGAAGATGAGAATAGAAGAAACGACGTTAGGATATTAACAAAAATTTCGAATGGAAGTCTCCTGTAGTGGCATCCTGTTTCTGGCCGAACTGTATCGGTCCTGTTCAAATCAAATTTAAGAAACGTTATATTAATACAGTGTAATGACCCACTGAAACAAGTGACCTAGAGAGTATAACTGATTTCTATATGAAATTGTAAGACACTATCGACAAGGCTAAGAAAAGAGATATGTGAGTGAAATGAGAGGCTTAAATGCCAACGTGGGTGGTGACAACCTGGGCAATTAACAGGTGATAGGTCCCCATGAACTGGGGGAAAAGAATGAAAATGCAGAACTACTAATTGACTTGCGTGCTCATTAAGATCTAGTAATAGGAGGAACATTATATCCACTTAAAACTACCTGTCTCTCTCCTGATCAAATTTGCATTCCTGTTTCATCTTTCCTTTCACCCTTTGTTTCTGTAATTAGAAAATATAATATTTAGAAATTGTTTTCCTTTTTTTGTGATATAATGTATTGGTATACAGTTTTCTTTTCTTTTATCTTCGTATTTAGATATTTGTTGAATTCAGGAGGGATTTTAGTGGGTATGGTCGAAATATTCGGCGAGTCCCACACACGGGGAAGTCACTACGGCTATTCTCTATGGTGCGAAACTGCATTTTTCCCCTCCTGCATGGGCTCTAATGACCTCGATGTTGGCGAGCCCTAACAAAAAAAATTATTGCTGATAGTTCGAAATTTAAGGTTTCTTTGTAGGAGGAGCAAAAACCAAAGGAATGTAAAATATCCATTAACGTCCGAGTTTCGTATTTTTTGTAGATAAGTCAATGTTCACAGGAGACAAAAATGGGTTGGGTCTCCCGTAGCTAATTATGTGAGCAATTGACGTAGATTTTTTTAGCAATTTACTTATCCACAAAAAATACGAAACTCTGAAGTTAATGGATATTTTACATTCCCTTGGTTTTTGATCCTCCTACAAAGAAGCCTTAAATTTCGAACTGTCAGCAATAATGCGCTCCTGTTTAAATATTTTGATGAATCATTTTCTCAGTTCCTGTTTGACTGCAGATTTCAACACTAAAACATAGATCGATCTTCAAACGTTCCATGCTGTGGGTGGACTACAGTGTATAACGCCATATACTGCTGTCCTTCCTGATCAAATATGTAAAATTTCTTCATTTGACATTATTTTCTCCTCCAGTATGATATCCACAGTTTCTCAAGAAAACTTCTTATCAAATAGGAGCAACAAAAATCGACTCATCAATATAGTAAAGATTTACTTCAAGTCAGAAAACTTTGAAGTTTCTTAAGAATCTGAAGAAGCGGATTATATG
>NNCF01126870.1:259269-298424 GCA_002313205.1 Laupala kohalensis | reverse complement strand
TCTAGTAAGTACGTGTTTGGCGAACACGGGGCCCCGAGCTGAGTCTGGCATTACTTCCACTTACTTGTACGAGGCTCCTTCCTTTCTCTTTCCTGACCTCCCTTGGTCACCTCTTGTTCTTTTCGATCCCGACGCTATTAAGGCTAGGGTATCTTTCATTTTCCTAATTCCTCTCATTTTTGTCCCCCATGTTATGTGCCCCCCCTCCATCTGAGATTTGATGTATGTTGTGCGATATGTTTTGGTGTGTTGTAGATCAGGAGGGTTTTTAGTGGGTGGGGTTGAATCATTCGACGAGTCCCACACGCAGGGAGAGTCATGTTGGCTCTCCCTAGTGCGTAACTGCATTTTCCCTACCTGTACAAGTTTTTCGGGCTCCAATGACCTTTGATGTCGACATGACGTACATTGAAAGACCCCACAAAAAAAAAAAATTGACGTAGATTTCATCTTCCACTTTCTAACATTTCCCTTCATCATATGTAAAGTACTAGTATCCAATAAAAGTTGAGGGATTCTGGAGCATTACTTTCAACATCCTCGAACATATCAGATGGAGGGTAAAATTCTTGTTCATACACTTTTGAGCGAATATCCTCCAGAATAATACTAGCCGCAGTCTCCACAATACCAAGCCCTTCTTCCTCTACATTTGTAGCCCTATCTTTGTATCAAGAGTCAATCAAAATTTTGTTTCCAATGCCACAAAAACACACAATAGTAGCCTTGTTTGCAACATGCGTAATCATGATGTCTTCTTTGTTTAGCCTCCAGCTGAACCTTGATCGTTCTAATGTGCGGTTCGAAATCTCACTTTTATCTGAGCTTCCACATCATCTAAGGAAAATTTGCATTCCTCAGAATCTTCAAGAGATTTAAAAATATAACGCATGGCTTAATCAATGTCGTCTGCGTTGAATCCTCGCTTTTTTTAATAGACGCATCTGACGTGGAATACAATTTTTGCATACAGCTGCAGAGATAGTAATCATCTGCGGCAACCAAATCTGTGACATGTTCGATGCGACTATGTACTGATGTTAGTTTCATATATCCAATAATACACGATTACAATCATTTCATTTTGTACTGGCTTCCGAAACAACTGGAAGACACGAGATAAGGGTAACTTGACCTTCATTCAATGATTTTTACAGACGAAACAAGTGTTAATATCTTTTTCCATGGTCAAGTGTCCGTCACAAAAAGCCACGTAAGTAGAAATTACTTTCACAACCAACTACAACTACTACTATTACAAACAATTCAGTCAAATATCACCACAAACGTACGAGAAAATAAGACACTGGTAGCCGCCCCATAAAAACGCCGGACAACACACTCGTTCAGCCAACACTGAAATTTCTCGACTTTACTAATAAAATTAATTTTGTAACAAATTGAACTGTTATATATATATATAGTAAATCGTTAAATTTTTATGACCACTTTTGTGCACATTATATCTATAAACTGTCTAAAATATGAACATTTTCACCATTTAAGATTTGTTGTAATGTTGGAAAAAATATATTTTTCAATAATTTGGAAGAACTTGTTACTAGCAAGGGCTTGAACTTGATTCGTATACATACACATATATCATAGTGCTGCCAAATTCAACTTTTCCTGCTTACCGCGTGAACTGCGTGCAGAACCGTTCTCATTGCAGAGAAATGGGTGCGGTAAGTGCCCTTTTATAGTATTTTTATTTTACTTTAATTTGTATAAATGTGACCGACAAAAAAAAGCGTAATATGTCAAAATTGCGTGCGAAACGTAAGCTCAGCGCAAAATACGTATTTTTGGGTCAAACGCGGCGTTACTAGACGTCAGTTTTTTGTCTCCTTTCATTTAGTAAAGAAATACTTTTGCTCTAAAACTAGTAGAAAACGAAATATTTCGAAAAAACTAAAATTTTCGCATTTTTTTTTCAAAATGCTGTGTTATGCGACAGATATTTTTACGCAAACTTGAAATTCGGATTGAGCGACCGAAAATACGTAAGATCAGTCAAAATAAAAACTTCTAAATTTTCCACGAAAAGCCTTGTTTGGTTCCAAATTTCCTGGATTATAGTAATCACTTCACAAAAATTATACTCACTCTACCTCCACCCTTCCAATAATAGGATTTACTACAACACCTGATTGAGTTTCTTATCCATCAAAAGACAATTGGCCATTCTCTTTTCCCCATCTCAGGTATCAAGTACTGCACCCAACCACTAACAAGTGCATTGGCCAAAATATTCTGAATAGAGGTATGTTGTTCAGTTCACTGATCCGCTTCTTCTCTTAATTCTTTTATATGTATTCCTGTGCATTTTTATTTCTAGATTTTATTATTATTATTATTATAATTATGTTACCATTATTGTATTTTTATCATTACTACTACTATAAACAATTTTGTTTCATTTTTTTAAATAGGGGCTTTAGGGCTCGTTTTTTATTCTTAGCCTGAAGTCACTGACTTCATCAGCTAAAAAGCTTTCACTTTAATTATTATAAATAATAAAGACCAAGTGAAATTATACCAAGTTCTCAATTTATTGATCATCATATACCAATCAATATGCTGCCAACTATTCATTATATTCTGCTTAGCACAGAGATAAGAGGGACTCAATTTGTTTGTTGGGCAGATCTGTCCGTTCTGTTGAAATTAGGTTGTCCTAACATCAGGCTTATGTGGTAGAGAGGGAGAAGATTTGCAATACCCTTCAGACTCGAAATATCAGTGCCCCACAGAACACATCTTTTGCAAATTCAGTCACATCAGTTGGTCTTTCAGAATCTCACCAGCTTGAGACCACAATACAGCAACATCAGTAATAGATTGTCACCAAATTCTGCGAGTCTCTTTGTCGTGTTTCCTACTTAAGTGCATCACGTACAACAGTCTGAAGGGGATGAGGAGAGGTTCGAAGTTTCCGTCAAACTTATCCACTATTTACCATTTCTGAACACTTACACACATTTTCCATTCCGGGCGAGTTTTACAAACCAACCACAAGAACTTCTTGTTTTCTTACGAGACTATTTAATTGTCTTTTAATATGGGATTTTTCAGTTTTTCTGAATTTTTTAAGTTAAAGAATGCATAAATATTAACGACATACACATTATAAATATATTTATATGAAATAACAATATACTGATATATCTTTAACTGTGACACAAAATTAACATCAAATATCATCATGAAATGGTTACCCTGCAAAATGTTTCCACAAGTTACCCATTTTGGAAGCGGATGATGGAAACACAATGTCATAAGCAGTTGGGAACTATGCCTATCAATGAATTATATACGATTCATCTATTTAAAACTAGTAGTAAAAGATGCATGGGAACTTAGTGGATCTGTAAAGCACACCAAGTGTTTGGAATTCCTGTGTTGACAAAAACACAGTTTGACATAGATTTAATACAAAATTATTTCATTCATGAACATTTCCTTTTCATTGTATTAGTTATTTAAAACCTTTACAGTATTTTTTTTCCTTTAATGTTTTAACAGTTCTATAAAATAATTGGAGACGTGCAATTTAAAGCTAAAATTCTTGCACATTTTGTAAAATTCCTATTTTTAATTTTAATTCAATGAATAAACAAATATCCTTGATTAATAAGGTTTTTAAAAACTCATTAAAGAATATTTAAAGATAGTGGTTAAAAAACAAGTTAAAACGAAAATGTAAAATGGATTACAATAGTAAACTAAGCGTATACTCTTATTACAAAAATTTCATACGAGTACTGCAGTGTTAAACAGGAGGTGGTTCATAAACAGGTTACAGGGTTATCAAAATACCATGTTTCAATTTTTTTTAATTTAATGAGAAAGCCATTTTAAAATATTTATAATATTGTTTGAATTTACCACACTTACATACATAGTTGAATTATTGTGGTAATAGTTTTTTAAAATAACTACCATATTACAGTAAAAATACATCATCATTGACTAAAATTCTCACTTCCCATAACACCCACAAGAAATATGCCATTAATTCTCAAATACAGCTCCCAATTATTCTCAGAGTCTGTATCATTTTTTGAACAGACAGAAGAGTTCATTTGAAAACTCATTTATTTCTTTATTTTATAGGTAGCTATACTTGGGATCAACATAAATTTTTATTACTTAATATCTTCCTCAAAACATAAACATTAAATTAATACTGACAGTGCAAATTCAAAGAACCTCTTCTTCTGTACTACAGATTATTCAAACTAGTGAATTTAAGCAAATGCATTTTGAACAATACTTGTTTTTTAGAAATAATTTTTTTCAGTCTATGAATGGACAATGAGAAAAGCATTATTGATACCGATTGGAGGAAAATTATATTTAAATGCACATTGAAACCTTATACAATAATATAAATGACCAGATTCACTCACTAAGGTAAGAAAATCAGTGCCCCAAAAGCACAGTGTTTTCCTCAAATTTTGTACAGTCAAAGACACAACCAGCAATTCATTCATTTCATATATACACGAACGACAGCAGTCAGTTTCTCCCGACAAACAGGGCAGGTTTTAAGTGAAGGAGCACATTTAACACAAGTTACTAAATGGCTGCATGGAAGATTAACCACACCCAACTCCTCTTGGAAGCAAACTTTACAAAGTTGTCCTTCATCTAAAACAGGACTGGAATTTCCTGAAGTGCTGGAATTCGGACCACTGGAAAGGAAAAAACAAAAATGCAAAATGACCATCAATAACACTAGATATATCTGGTACCACAAATTATACTACATACTTCTACTATTATGGTTATGGTAAGGATATATGAATCATTGTTTCATTCTAATATATCCACATTACATTCTTTGTACACTACGTACACTCTTATTCGTGACTCAAATAACACTTCATAATCTACTATTTTCTCTATATCAATGGTGAAGAATCTAATAAAGCATAATGATTAATGAACACCAACATATTTATCACTGAATGCTGTTGAACTATTTGGTTACATTATGACAAACAACAACCACTTCATAGGTAATGATGAAATCATCTACCACAAAAGATATTTTCAAAACCTTCATTAAAATTCTAGTCGCTCCTCAACTCCAGATACAAAGATTAAAATTAAATGCATACTTCCATCAAGAGAAAAGTACCTTCTATGAATACATTTCTATGTGCTAATACTTTTACAGAATAACTTTTCATACAGTAACAGATCTACTAGTCACTGGAACAAGCTCAAATCATTCTTGCATGCCAAATACAACTTACTCCAATATTCTCAGGAGGCTATCAAAACTACCAGGGGATCTGGAGGGTTTTGAGGGGGTACACAACAAAATTTACACCATTGCTACCCTTCCTCAACTAGACAATACACCTGCTGTAATAATCTTCACTACTTGCTGTAGTTCCGTACAATTCTGTTGGGAAAAGCATTACATTTTGTCCACATTCCTGCTATGGACATTTTTTAATAAGTAAAAAAATTGAAAGAATACACAAAATTAAATAAATTGTTTGTATAAATTGTTTTTTCTCCTTATTTTTATAAGGTTAAAATGGAATAAATATTGAATTTTTTCTCAAGAAGTACATTCTAATTCTTCAGATATTAACTATGGTGCAACACTGATCAAAGATCATTAAAATAGAAGTCATAACTAAACCTTTCTAAAGGTTCCACAAAACATTTGAGCTTGAAAAGGGGTCCAAGATAAAAGCGTATATGTACCACCGGTTTAGCACATAGAAGTGTATGATCATATTATTTACACCAAAAATAGGTCCTCATCCATTCTAATTTATAAATTGAAACAGTCACTTCATACATTGCGTAGAAACACAGGGAAAATCATCATCATCTCTTAATTCAACAAAATGTCTAACCATACATAGAAGTTCACTTTATATTGACTAGGTAAATTATTAACCTTTAGGTATTTCCTTACACTCCTCAGAATTAATAGGGTAAGATTCTTCTTGGGCAATATTAGACATATCAAAAGAACTGGAGGAAGTTATCCCACAATGTCAAAATATTATTTAGACAATTCTCATTCCATATAAATTAATCAAAGAGGATTAGTTTATAAGTATAAAATACAGTGATAAAACAGTTTGTCTCCAATTGCAATAAAAAATTAACATCACTTAACATGAATAACTTATTTCTTGGGAAGTGACAGAAGATCTGTAATCAATTTCTACAAACCTTATCTCCTTAGGCTGTTGAGAACTTATCTCCTTTGGTTTACTGACGTGCAAGAATTGGTTAACCTGATTCAGCAAGTGCTGGTCATTCATATTGTTTATTTCCTGAAAATAAAAAGAAAAAAAGTGTGAAAACACCAAACAAGTACTCTTCATAAATAAATAAGTAATTTCTTTAGATAACCAAATAAAAGGGAGTTTGCACAGGTTCAAGAGAGACTCAAACCTAAAACTTATAAGTAAATAATGCCAAGATCCTATCATTGCAGTAATTTAAATTCAACAAAACAGTATTCACAATACAGAATTCTTTTCATAATACAGATACATCAATTACTTCCTGAATTGGGTGAGAAATGAGTTTCAACTCATTGAAAAATATTTGACTACATTAAGACAAACTTCTGATAACAATGAAAAGGGAATAGGTTCAAACTTTCAAGGTTGAATCCAATGTTTCTACTAGCTACACCAGGTTTAACTGAACGGTTTTTGATAATTCTTCGACATAGTTAATAGAAAGATTAAAGATATAATTCGTAATGTAATTTATTCTTTTGGGCGGGGAAAGTAATGAAACAAACGCACCTCGAAATATGGGGCAGACGAGAGAACTTTATCGGCCATGAAAAATGTGATAAAATACTAGATTATCCCCCGGACAGCGAGAACTCAGTTTTTGGAAGCGCCGTGTAACGACTGTTCTAATCATCTAAGATCTTGGTTCAGATAGCTCTTATGAACGGAGGTGAACGTCATTCAGATTGCACAACATTGCCGAAACGCGTCATCGTCCCCTTCCACGTCACACGCTCGAAGACGGGTCTAGCAAATACCATGACGTTTGAAACTGAGAACGAAAAGGCGTTGTTCACGAAACAAAAAAAAATGTTCTAACGTACCTCGTGTTATCGGACGGTTTAGGTAGCTCGAGATTCTTTAATCAGGAAAAGTACTACGTTGTATGGCTATCGTAAGTGTTCGGCTATCATGACAATGTCGACGTTATCATTTCGAGAATGAACAAAGACCAGAAAGAACAAGAGAAATAATCGAATCTTAATGGACGAATTAAAAGAGAGCATTTTCTCTACAATTACTTTTTCAATGAACAAGGGACGCCACTCCTAATATGAATGTACTCGTAATTTTGATTATCCGAAATCTCCCAGACATTAGTTCTGATAATCCACAATATGTTCAACAAATGATGTCTATTATGCTGGCACTTGGTGTTGCGTATTTGCCAACAAGGCCAAGAGTAGATGAGCTATTTGTCTGTATTCGATGTATTTGCTCTACCGTGGCAAATACACTAAGACGCGAACACTCGTATCCGTCCTCTTGTCGGGTTTTAGTCGCAGATCGAAGTTCACAAATGAGACAAACATTTGGGTGAACCGTCCGCACTTGGTTTGCGTGTTTCGCTCAGTTGAGCGCGCGTGATCGAGATTTTTGGTTCTCTATCCTGTATTTTGACTTTTCTTATTCTACATTTTCTTTAATAAGAGCTGGAACATTTATATGGGATGGAAAAACGAAACAGTATAAACATTTCTTGAATTACATCAAATACATCCCGTTCATCATTGGTATGAGAAAACATGGCATTATTGGGTTATTAGCGTGATCGGACCATGCGAAGATGGCATGTTTGTGATATTTGTGAATACGTCAAATATTTAGCCAAATACAGAGGATACACTACACAAATATCGCAACCAAGTGAAGTGCAAGCATTAGATTTTAATTTCGATAAAAGTTCGCTTTTCGCTACCTAGTGCGTTGAAGGTACCCTCTAGGCAGGCAAATTGGATGTATTAAATTAGGATGTTGGTAAAATAGAGTACACCACAAATAACGATAGTTCTTTGGTTTAGACGGTACGTCCGATGTACGCTTCCTGCCTCCTAATTCCGTTCGCCTGCCCAAGTTTCTGAAGAAAATTGAATCCTAAATTTCAATTTAAGGTAGAAAAAGAAAACAATGTAGCCCTGCAGTATGTGGATATTATCTTAATTAAGATCGATGATGGGTCATAAGAATTTGATTGATACAGGAAACGGTGTACGTCCGATATCTTAACTACAAATCACACAACTCACTGAAATTTAAAATTAATACAAACAGCAGCACACATTTAAGTTTATTAGTCATGCACCAATTCCTAGAGATTCTGGTGAAAAATCTAAGAGGCAGTTAAAAATATTAAGTAGTAAAAAGTTGAACAATTGCCCTTCAAATCAGTTTATAATATTAATATATTAATATAATATACAATTTTAATGACATAAAAATGAGTGAAACAGAACAACCAATCCAAAGAAGCTTGACCTATATCAAGGAACTGTCCAAAACTGAAAACTATTAATAAAGAGTGTACAAATTGCGTAATCTAGTTTATTCTTCAAAAACCAACACAAATTGCGTAATCTAGTTTATTCTAAAACTACTATTGGTGCAGAAATTATGTAGACTCATGTTCATATTGCCACATTTCCTCAACAGATCGGGCAATTTTAATGAAATAGACATCAAATTTAAGAAAATGTCCTCAAATTCCACTTAGTTGTATTACAAAATCCTTTTGTGTCAATTTAAAGATTTTTGTTATGCACAATATATGCGACCCGCAAATATTATCATTATATTTATAAATGTTGGAGTTCCTCTTGACCTCTTATTTATCTAATAAAATTAGTACCTGTGTTATAATTTATTTCAAAAAATTAAACTATTTATAAAAAATATAGGACTGACTACCGATGGACCCAAGGAACAAAATGAATTTAATATTTATTCATTTGTGAATGATTCATGATTTGGCATATGAACTGTTTTGCTGTACTTAACATGAGATGTACTTTGAAATTAGCTTATAGTAAATCATTCTTTGATGTATCATATCTTGTGACAACAAACGAAAACTGTTCATTGAATCTACATGATGTGTTTTCAAACTACAGCTTGTGGGACAATAACACTTCTTCCCGATTGTCTGAGAGCTTGGCCGTGTGCACCAAAGAACAATTCCTGTCCAATATCTACTTTTTGAGAGTGAGTTTACGATAAAGGAATGCGAGTACACACTGGCTTACTTTTCCTCCATTTCAATTTTGGGCACTGAAGGAACTTATGCTTTACAATTTCTCTGATGGAAGGTTGGCTTCCAGAAGTTTTCTGTTGGTTGAAGCAAGTGAAACCAAAATGTATGGTGAGAAATGTTCAAATTTTGCTTCGTAATATCTACACAATTTGAACGAAAGTAAACTGACCTATCAATATATAATAACATAAGCTGGCTGAATTCTGATGGGTCAGACAATGAATGTGAAATTTTGAAACCAATGGAAAAAACACTTTCAAAAATGAAATGATTAAGCACTAGAAATGAGCTAATGGGTCGTAATGTTTTGCATCAGCAGTTCAGTCCATATCCTCAGGCCTTCGCAAATCATAACATCAATTAAGTTTTTTCATCCTAAAAATTTTTGATGTGGAGAAATGTCTAGAAAACCAGTGAAAATTCGATATTGTAGCAATAATCCATACAGAATCTTGGAAAAGTATGGACACCAAAAAAATTGAGAGTGAGTGATGGTCTTATACCACTGGTTACTATACTGTCCTCTACTAAGAAAGTATAGAAAGTTTCATAAGATCCAATAGTATCCAACCAAAAATTGTCAATTACTCTGAGTACAAAAACACATGACATTAGATTCACAGCAATAGTGAAGGAGGCGTGTATACTGCCCGATGATACTATGCTCATTGAGTGACCAAAAGTACAAATGTAATTCGTAACAAGTTGTTATGATCAATTCTTTTAACAACATGTAGTTAGTTACAATCATTTCAAACAGATTTTTGCTCACTTATCAATACCCTGTGTATTATCTTCACTCTAACTTCAGTAACATGTATTTGCGGACAGTCCATTTTTATTTAATTATTTATTTGTGGGGTTTTACGGCTCGTCAACATCAAGGTCATTAGAACCCTTTATTATTCTGCATTGTAGAATATCAAATTTGGTATTTTTAAAACTTTCATTAATTTACTTTATGTGAGAAGTTATAGTAGTATTAGCACAGAAAGTTAGTTTTTTATGTATTGTTAAGAATATTTCAAGCACATCTATAATGACTTTCCAAACTGCATAATAATAACTAAGTTAAAATAATGACAAATAATTAAATTAAAATACATTAATAAATACGATTCTTTTCTCATTATAAGTTTTTGTAAGAAGTCATTCTTCCAGCTTTACAGACATCATTGTAAAACATTCATTAAATTTGTACAGACACAAATGTAAAGTTCACTCATTCTCTGAAAGTTTTCATGTGTCGTTGTACACGAAGGAATAGCTGATCTTCATCTTTCAAGGAAGAATTTGACCACTGGGCATTACTAAAATAACATTTGTAAACGCAGTTAACTTACATTTATATCTAGATAAGAAATTTTTGGTTGATAACAAGTTTATTTTACAAGTTTGTCAGCTACAATTGTTAGTAAACTAACAATGTCTATGTGTTACAGGTAAATCACTTGTAAAATTGTAAGAATTCACTTGTAATTACATGTTTACAAGAGTACCTTTGTGAAACTGAAATACTAGGATATTTTACACAAACCTGTGAAAATTACTTATATACAAAACTTGCACCTTAATGAAACAGACCTCTGGGAGGTGGTCATTAGTTATTTTCTAGTATCACAACCCATTCAATGACACCCGAATTTGAAATTTATCTCTTCCTGGCAGATTTACACATGTAAACAAAGTTTTATTAATAGGATATCAATAAATAAATCGTACAGAATAAAAGAAACACATAGTTGCAAAGGAAATCAAGATAATTATAAAGAAGTATTTTTCTGAAGTCTTTTAAAATACATTTTTCANATAAGAGATCTCTTTAGCAACATCCCTCCCTTATTCACCTTCTATCTCTCTTCACAAGAAACATGCTCAACGAACAGCTGTTTCCCAGACAGAGTTTTCACATATTCCATGAATTTGCGTTCACGTGAGAGACTAATAAAAATTTCAATTAATTCGTTGAAACCTCTTAACACAATTTCACCAAGTTTGGTAAGTATTCAAATCACCAGAAAGTAGAAGTGAGAAGAATCAAGGATAATTGAAGAGAGGAAGATGTAATACATCCAAGGAAAGAAGACAGGAAGATAAAGAGCAGAAATATGAATGAGATGAGAGGTATTCTTTCGTGTAAAATTCTACAAAAACGTTAAGTGTCAGGAAATGCATTTTGTTTTAAAATCTGTTTTTTAAGAATATTTGTTTAGTTTCTTGCAAAATTTAATTTAATTTTCTTCCAAATATTAAGGCTAAGGAAGCTCAAAGGTTAACGAGCCTTGGGGGCAGAACAGGCACCACTGGTAGTCAGTGCTATAAAAAATTAGTAGTAGGAGAAGGTATAAACTAATTTCATGGCGTTTAATACATAATATCTCAAGTGTCATTTACTCACTACAATGTTAACTGAAATTGTCAATACTTTCTGTAGTAATGATCATTTCAATTCATATTACAATAAATATTATTGTACACCTAAATGTTTTTACAGAAGAGGAAACTAAATAAATCAATTTTATTAGTAAAGTGCTAATTGAAGTTTGTTTACATCAAATCAAAGTGAACTGTATTCAGCATTTAAAAACGCTTTATGTACATAGTAAAAAAACAATAAGCAAAATACACTTACTTGGCAAGGAATCAGTGTTTCTTCCTCTGATGCAAGTCTCTCAACAAAGTCATTCCCTTTATTCAAGAGCACAAATAAACATTCTGGGTACCATTTCCCATGTTCAGCCCAAGGGTCATCTTGAGATTTCCAATCCTTCAGACCCCCTCCACAGTAAAAACAGAAGGTTTCATCACTTCTACCTATTAAATCAATACATTCAATATACGTTAATTTTAATTCTTATATTCTGTCCCATACTCTTAACAAGAATATCAAAGAACAGAACAGGTCAACATCTCATATATATTTGCCATAATTATTAACAGAAATAAATAATAGTCACAATTTTGGAACCGATATAAAATTTTAAGAAAGATCTTCTCAAACATACACATGCAGATAATCAGTTCCTTTTAAGTATCTAAGAAGATACTATCACAGAATAAAGTTAATAAATTAATTCAGCAAATGTCTCTAATTCCCCGAGGACAAATATCACAATGAGGTCCAAAATGGTCTAATCCCAACTTTCTTTCTCATTCATCCTTCCGCGGATGCTGCTACCATCATACCTTCGAACTTCACTCTAAAACTCATTTTCCCAAAAACTTAATAACTGGGACTAACGAATCTAACATCACTAGCTGTGGCTGAACTATTGTTTTCAGTTGGTCATGGCTCATTGTTGCAAGCCAAATTGAAATTATCATAACAAACTAATACACAATAGATGGCAGAGAAAAAGAAAATACGCAAAAAAAAATTCTACCAAGGCCATATGCCTGAGATGGGGGGGGGGAATCATCAGACATATACCATTTTAAAATCTGGTGATGAACATAATATTCCTAACAATAGACCTATTTCAATCTTCGGAACTTTGGCAAAAAATTTCTGACTCCAGCCATTCCAAAACTCATAAATTTCTACATCTGATTTCCAAGTCCGAGTATGGCTTTATAAAGTCTAAATCAGCTGTAACTAAGCTACTCTTGTACAATGACTATATTTCTAATGCGTTATCACGCTCCAAACAAGTTTTATTTACATTTCTCAAAGGTTTTCAACAGAGTTGATCGTGATTTATTAATTCTTATACTAAGCTCTGATGTACTGCAGTGGTCCCATTTAGAACCTCTTTCATTCATTTTATTCATGAATTACATCTTCTGTAATATTTAGTATTCACAAATCCTAGTCTACCTAGACGACATATATTCTTTTATTAAATTAACTTTATTCTAGATGCAACTAAGCTTCAAAGAGATCTTGATACTATTGAGTTAAGGTCAGTGCATAACTCTTTCGAGTTAAATATAGATAAATGAAAAAAACTAAGCTATTGTAGGGCTAATAAACCTGTAACTTTGATTACTATTACTGGAGCAAGTCTGGAAAGAGTCAATTTGATTTGTGATCTAGGTATTATGTTAGAGCTCTTTTGAATTTAAATGAGTTTCTAAAACCACTTGTCATGTGTGTTCTAAATTATGGCTCATCAATATGCACGCACTATGACAAAGACATTCATAAGCTTGAATCTGTACACCCTAAGTTCTTTAGATACACATCATATAAACTCTGCCATCCTATGAGGTTTGACAACCATGATAATACTGATATTGCATGCTAACTAAATCTCTCTAGTATAAAACTGTCATATAACTATAATGATGTGACAATACGTGACGCATAAGAAGTGCGTCATTATAATTATGTGACAATTTTACACTAGCGAGATTTAGTTTGTGCACAAAATCAGTATTATCATGATTGTCAAATCTCATAGGATGGGCAAGTTTACATGACTTACATCAAATGTACTTGAAGACTTCTTTTCTCAGAGTACTCTAAATGAAAACTTCTGAAATCTTAGATCTCTCTAAGAGCACTGTACTGATAGAAAATTACTGTTTTAATGCATCTAGCAATCAATTACAAAGCTGGATATAAGTGTGAGTTGAGGTCCAACACAGCATTATACTAATTGTGATTCCACTCATTCAATCGTACAATTCTTTTGTGAAACATTGTAAATTTCTTGTACTAATTTCTGTACCTCTTTGATTTTATCATTTATGTTATATTATTATATATACTGCATATGTAAAGGGTAAATCTATATTTTTCAAGGGCAACCAGTCGATTAACAATAATAAACAATTACCATAAATATCAAGGGCAAAATTTTTTTTTCAGAATCAGTAATATTTTAATGTAAGTAATTTTAAGCAAGTTTTCTTCCAACCTTGTTTGAGCTGTAATTAGATATGGACCAATTTAACATTATGGTAACATCCTAACCTTTTTCTTCGTACATCCTTCCGAGAGTGGTGCTACCTCCATCTTCACACTTAAATAGATTTTCTTAAGACGGAGGCCTAACAAATCTAACATCGCAGACCGTGACCAAATTGTTTACAATTGTTCATGGCAGGCCGTCACGAGCCACATTATAATTATCATACCATAATAAACTAATATAAACGGTGGCAGAAAGAAGAAAATAGTGCAGAAAAATATTTCTTTATGATTACTGCAAATATGAAGAGCGAAAAATACAACTTATATTTTCGGAATTGCAATAATATTTGTAGTAATAAGGCATGTAGTTTTTCTGAACCTTGATGTTATCATATTGTTATATTTGGCCAGAGTTTTTAATATTATCTCATGGCAACTTCGTTTTAAAAATAATAAAATAAGGAGTAAAGACATGCATTATACCTGAATAGAAGAAGCCAGCTTCAGCCAATTCCTTAGGTTTGGGTATAAGAGATTTTGGCCACTCGTCAAATGATTTCAAGCGTGATTGTGAACTCTCATAGCATGAATACTTAGGTGAACCACGAGTTGCTAATCCTGTTTGGTCAGGGGAGCCTGGATCATATACAATTAATATTACATAATTATTTAAAAAGAACTAGTTAATATTCTAACCAACTTTAATAACATTAACAATATTTTATTAACCTTTCTCTGGGCCAGAAAAGGGTCGCAATTCCATAGGATATATGCCACAGGTATCGTTAGCACGCTTAACTCTTTGCAAAGGATTTTCAAGGACCAAATGCAAATTTCCTTTGGCAGCATTCACCGCCTTCACATAAGGACAATCTGGCGACCATCTTATGTGGTCTCGCATTGGATCATCTCCTTCTTCGAAAGAGCCTAACACCAACTTACAATAAACACACTCAACGTGATCACTTTCATTCAAATAATAAAACCCCGCAGCTGCTAATGATTCTTTGTTGATGAATTTGAGTGGCCATTTCACATATGTTTGCAGACGACAAACTTCATTCTCCAAGTTCCGTTGAATAAGTAAACTATCCTTACTTGCATTTAGAATTGGATTTTGAATAGTAACAGGGATACCCGATAACTCCAATTGAGTTGATACGCGAGAACCGCCATTGTCTTCGCGAACAGTAGTCGTGGACATAGTAACACGCCTTAAGTTTTACTAGTTCTCGAATTTGCAATGAAAGAATGCGAATAAAATAAAAAAGCAACCTCGTACACAGAGGGGACTGCCAATTCAATGCCTTAGACGTGGCCCCAAGTTATGAACAATAATATGGTTAAGATATAAGTACAAAAATTCATACACAAACAGATTTTTGATCCCAAAACACTCAATGTGACAATCCAATAACTAAAACATAACCAATCGTCTTGAGACAAGGCAACTGATTGCTTCGCAATCAGAAGCTGTACTGATCTGAAGTTATTACAGTCAAGTTACTAGGAACCCGTTCTCTTCACTCGCGTCCTCGAAGCGCGCCCGCGTCAACGGCGTCACAGATGGAACTTTCCCGTGAATGAAGGCAATGTTGCTATTAACTTGTAGTACAATCTTTCCTGTGTTCCTGAACAAGCTATGGGAACGAGAAAATCAGTCTCATGAATTTTTCTGACAGTAAAAAACATTTTTCCTCGCTGAAAGTAGATTTCATAACATAATTCCTATACGACATCCTAAGTGTTACACAGAAAAATGGCAACCATGCACAATTGACCTTCGAACTGTACGTAGGCTAGAGTTGTCATGATAACATGCGTCATCTCTTGTCTAATCATGTCTATTAAAGTTTTTCCGAGACGCTTATCTTATCGCGTCGAAACACTGAAAATGAGGAATTAATCCTTAGTATATCGCAGCACGATCTCATCATTCAATAGATATATTGTTCTTGTTCCGCGAAGGAACAAAGTTATCAACTAAAAATATATAAGTGGGCCATAACATGTATAATTTTTGGTATACTTGTAGTACTCCCCAACATAACAAGGCTAAAATGTCAACAATTTAGACTAGAACTTCTTGAGTAAGATACTACCAAAAATTAAAAACAAACATAGTTCTGACCACACTTTGCTCACTCTAGCATAAATTAAATAAGTGTCATCCTCTTACATGAAATGGGCTTTCTTTTAATATGAATCAGAAGTGTCATTAACAAATTTCACAAACCACAGAACAACCCAGAAAACATTTTTGAAAATCCAAAATATTTTGGAAAGCAAGAAGTTTTTAGAATGATTTTACTATATGAAGGCAAATTTTGGGGATGGGATGACTAAGTTATTGTAGAAAAATATAATTTGTTAACATTGCGTCAACGAATAATGTTTCCTTCTACTGACAAGTGGCTATAACATCAGAGCAGCAAATATTTTTACAATTAGTTTTATTTTATAGTCTGTAATTATATAGTTATTTGGTTAAAAATAGATTTAAAAAAAAACCATAACAAAAATGCAATTCTAGGAAAATTATTGTAATTACAAAAATATATTTGCCAACCAGAGAAAGTAGATAATACAATAGTAGATTTTATCACATTATTTTGAAATAAAATAATTTAAAATAAGTTATTTTACAGTAATCAATTTACGGGTATGTCATTCTTCGTTTACATTACTACTAAACGGTGAATGTAATTTACTATTATTCAGATGATGCCAGCGAGTACTTTCCAGATGAAAGTGAAGAAATATTTATATGCAAGAGTTAAAAGTCAAACTATCCCTGAACAGGCCCCGAAGGTGCCCATGGGGTTCTTGGAGGGTAGAGCTCTGCAATTACTTGACCTGGGCACTAGATGTGATCAGCATTTTGCTCCAATCTGTTTGACCCCAGGATAAACCCTGGTACTCATTTTACAACAGGCTGAGTAGTCCTGCTTGAGAGTTATTGTCCATTTTTATTATTAGGGATTGTTTTTGCATCTAGGCCAAATACAAGAAAAAAGATTTTTTTAATGTCATGCTACATCACCTTTAATTTTTTTAAACCCACAACTTCCAAGTATCTACTCATGGAAGAGTGTTTCCAATGTCAACAGCCAGGTGAAAATTGCGACGGACAGGGACCTCCCGCTCTGGCCGCAGGTGTGCTATCCACCTTTAATTTTGTTCAAGGCTAGAAGAAAAAAAAAAAACGGCATCATGAAAGCATAAATTACAAATAAGCATTTACAAACGAGCTGTCATTCTAGTAAACCTAACAAAAATACATACCTACATTAACTACTTAAAAATACATCAAAAATCTTCCACCCTTTCCCAACTCCAAATGTAGAATAAAGTAGTCCAAATTGATTTGTAAACAAGTGTGATTACGAAGTTTGGAATGAGTAAAGTTTTTGTATGTATTCTTCAGTAGTTAATTTACTTATGTATTTTTTGTTAGATTTCACTGGATTGATGGCTCATTTGTGTATACTTATTTTTAATTTATGCTTTCATGGTGCCATGATTTTTTTGTCTTCTAACCCTAAATAAGACCAAAATTAGTGTTCATTAAACAGCATTTCTGGGTGACACATTCTTCATGGATGTTAAGTCATTGAAACTTTATTCTTCTTCTCAATTGATACAAAATAGCTTAATTTACCTTGCTTTTCAGAGGCATGCATACACCACATACATAGGTTACAGTGTGCTAGAAACTATGGTAGGGGCAGGCAAAATTAAGAAACATTTCGATTTAAATCTACTTGTTATTTGGAGTGTATTCTGTACTGCCGAACTAAAAAATTATTTGCTTGCTTTAAAACACTGGTACTGTATACAGATTTTAGGGAATAAAATACATATTGGCAGATTACAAACACAGAACCTTTCTCTCAAAATAAATGTTTTATATAACTCTTGAAGCTTTAGAAATTGGGTAATTAAGAAATAATTTTCAGGCACTTGCAGTGTTCATCAATGTTGCAAGGATTTTTTTCACTAATAAGCACAAGAAACAGATTGTATGGATTGGTGTAGTACACTTACAAACGCAATACCAACTACTGAGCCACAAAACTGTCAAAATTATAAATCAGTAGAGTAAAAGAGTTTCTGGAACGCACTTCTTACATAAATCTAAGGATTTATTGAATATCTGCAGCACACCCAGAATGATGACAAGAACATTCACTGCCTCAGGATTTAGAGGGCAACTTCAAAACCAACTAATCCATAAAATTTCAACATGCCACAAGGGAATTCTTTGGACTATTATAATGTTAAGCACTATACAGGATGTTAGACATTTTCTAACATAGCCTTTTAGTTGGGTCCTGAATCAAGTTCATAACAAAACTATCAATCCTTTGAAAAGCAGTACTTTTGTCACCCGAGTTGGGATTTTGCTTACTTTCTTCCTGATATTCCATACATAGAAATCTCTTAGTTGAATGAGAATGATAGACGGACCCGAGAAGCGAACGGGATGGCGCCGTCGGTAAGCGCATGAGCGCGTAAAGCTCAAGGTCCCGGGTTCGAATCCCAGTCCCGTCTACCATTTTCATTCACGTAACATGATTAATCTGATATTCCATGCCTATCAAACTTCAATTAATTCAAGGATTCTTATCCTCCATTGTACCATTGAAATTAAATGTAATTCATATTTTTAAGACCAACTGCTTTTTTTTAGGTTAAATTCCTGCAATCAGAATGCACTTTTTTTAAAGTTACAACTTATTCTGTACAAACAAGCTCAGCAGTATTAACCTAATCCAATTAACATTTCCACTTTTAAGTAACAAGGTACATAACTGATTATTAATTTTCAGCACATATTTCAGACATTTCAATATACACTTTTAACTTTTCTAGTGCACATATTCAGGTATTTTGAGCATATCAATCCCTGTTCATCACTTATTCAGTCAAGTGTAATCATAGTGGATATATTGTACACAAGTTTTTAGTCTGTCAATATCACTATAAATTAATATTTTAGAGAATTAATGGATGTAAGCAATGACAGAAGTAGCCACACGAAGGTTATACAGGATATTAACAATGTTATCAGAATCCATTACAAGTAGTGATAATATACAGGATACATGTGGCAGTAATTTAAGGAAAGAAGCTATAAATAAAGTATAAAAGGGGAAGAGTCCAAAGAAACTGCAAGAACACTAAAAATAATTAGGTTTATTATTACAAGATAGGAGTATAATACATAAAAGATTTAGAATAAATTTAATAAAAAAAATAGTGCGGGGATCTGACTTAGTTATACAAAAAAATTTCTCATGATTTTGAAAACTAATCAACACCTGTAACAGTTAACTAATTACAAAACTAAAGCAATCTTTCTTTATCATGGAGCTACTGATACATTTTCACCAGATGAACTGAGCTCTTGTGCTGTAATCTCTATCATTCAGATTCACTTCAGGTGCCAAATCAAACCAGTTCAAGTTTGTGTACACAAAACCACATTCTTGTTTATTCAAAAGTCGTGCACCAAATTTCTTTAACAGCAAACCCTGTCATCAGGAGACTATAAGAGATACAAAAACATTGATCTTAAAATTCGTTAAAATTTCTTGTCACTTAACATCAGATTCAATTCCCATCAGAAAAATAATAATTATCACCATATTTGTAAGATAATACATGCTACAATAAGTATCATCATTCAAGATTTAAAAAAGAAAATTATATTAGTTAATTTTAACCAAATTAAAACATTGGCAACCTCAAAGTGCTTAGTTAAGCATGAACAAGAATGGAAGTAAACTTACAGTGACCTTTAAATTTTTCTTATGGATTTTTATGTTCCTAGTATGTCCCTTTAGAGTGGTTCTTCTTCTTAGTCCTATTAGATTTACTGCATGCTCATACATGAAGCATCAAACCTAGAAAAACAAAAATTTAATTTTAATAGACAAAATCTACAGCTCCTTTTAAAATCTCATTCATAGAATAAATGCCTATAAAAGAAAAAATTCTTTGCTCATTATTCACCATTAAATAAGATGCACCAAATGATGAAATAAGACACTCAAGTATTCTATAAAATATCTTTGCATTTATTATTAAAACTGAGCAGGTCACCATGAAGTACAAAAGGTTAGAGAAATTATAATGTAACAATGCAATAGATGGACAATAAAATTCACCAAATGTTACTGCAGTCTGCATCCAATGAAACACTGAATTGGGAAATACAAAGAATTGAGAATAATAGGTTAATCAACTTTCTAACATTTGTGTCACTTCTGTACAACACCTTTAATAGTATAAAAGTACTTCTGTAACAACAGGACCAAAATATGTTAAAAGTGGTTCCCTGGAAAACTAGTATCTAATTGGGTAACATTTTCTACAGGGATAGACAATCTGACATTTTTTCCGCCGTGTATTTTATAATTTCACCAAGACATTTATTTGTAAGTACATTTAAGACCTAACTACAATACTGTAAATTTATATAAACACCCATGGAAGGGTAAAATACTAGCTGAAACAGTGAAATATATTTGGGTATAAAAGGTCTGAATTACAGAACTGAATAATAAATGAGTCAGCATAGCACAGTGGGTAGAACTCAGCTGCTGACTGGACAAACAGGATTTGACCCCCACTGGGATGTGGATTTTTCATTGCACCTGAATATTCAGATGGTCCTACTTACTACACAATGGAAGGTATGCACAATAAAACCAAACTCTTTCACTGCTTATAGTTTAGTAGATACTAGGTTTCTCTCTATACAAATACCAGCAATCTGTACCTAAAAGAAGTAATAGGCATAACATGTACTACAACCTTTTACTTCATAATAAAATTTGTGAAGTAGATTCCAAGTAGAAGCAGAGCATTTGCTCTGAATTTAATGCATACAAAGTAACCAATGGAAGTAATTTATCAAGAAATCTTATGGAAAGGTCCATGCTACAATTTTTTTGAAACATTTGCTTTGTTAAACTTCCTTTTAATTCATACAATACTCTGCTTCTTAGTAAAGGATATGAAGCATGATAATTATAAGTCAAAGTGTTGCACATGCAACACCTTCAACCCCAGACGTAACCAGCAATCTGTACCTAAACGAATGCTACATGCAACATCATGCACGTGCAGATGGAGGAGAGGTTAGAGGTAAAAACTATCAGACAACTTTCTCCTCCTTTGAGAAGCCCCAGTTTGGACACGAACTGTCGCTCAGCAGAGCAAAGCAATGTAGCAAACTTAATATGAATATTTTCAAAGTAGTTTATTATCAAGATCATAATACTATTAATAAATAATATTTATAATTCTCAAATAAGCAAGAAAATGATTAATGAAAAACTATAAAATGACTCAAATTTATGAAATTTAGGGAAAGTATTTACACTCTCTTTGGCTACAATATCTTTGATTCTAAGTTGCGACTCAGGAGTTGGTAGAATTCTAAAAATAGCTTTAAAAGATTTATTTGTAAGCCTTTATCTCAAATGGGATTTGGTGAATCTTAATTTTTTAAAACTTTGTCTGAAGGTGTAAGTACTGCCAAACTTTTTTATCATAAAAATAACATTAAAGCTTTTTCTGCAAAAAAGTGCAGATAAACCCAGGTCATAAACATCAATGCGTTCCATTTGTAGGGACAGACCATTTGCAACATTGACATGAAAAAAAAGTTAAAATTAAAAATTATGAGAATTTGCTTTTCAGATAATCTTGGAAAAGTCTTTCAAATGTTGATTTCCCGCTACTCACCAAACATATAGCCAAACTAACACGTCTATTTGAGCAGGTTAAATTGACTGACATCAATGTATTTCTTGCATACAATAATCTTATTGCAAATGGTATATTAGGCTTCAGTCCACTTTGGCTGGCTAGAAAAATGACAAACACCACTGCCAGACAAACTTTATCCAAATACTTTTCAGCTCCTCCAGCATATCAAGGGAAATCTACACAGCTGCTATAACAATAGGAGATAAACAGTGCTGGCAGAATCCCACCACTGCACACACATCTCAGCAAGGCAGCTAATAGAAATAGCCCGGGGAATAGATACATGTGCAATTTTCCTGAACAGACAGTGGCCCTCCCTGCATTATGCACAGAAATCAAGCACTAGCAACACTACACTACACAATAGAAGCATTCACTTCAGCTTTCCCATATATCCACTAATGTATAATAAGGAAACAACACAAAGGGAAATTACTCAGGTTAAAAATGTTCCACATGTTATCACTATGGGACCAAGTTAACCTTCCGATTCAAAGACGTAGAAAAATAACAGCCAAACTTTCTCCTCCTTTGAGAAGCCCCAGTTTGGACAATATTTCTTTATAACTACCGTAAATATGAAGAGCGAAGAATACGGCTTTTATTTTTGGAACCACAATAATATATGTAGTATTATGACTTTAATTATTTTTTCGAACCCTTGTTGGACCAACTGCTAAAGTTTGGCCTTTGAATATTTTATTCCCACAACTTAATTTCCAATCCCAATAAATTAAAAGGATTTAAATGATCCAATTATAAAACATACCTACATAGTTCGTCTCAATTAGACTATGTCCAATGGACGAAACCCAACACACCAGATGCTCCACATAAAAATATTCAAGTATAAACCATTCCACTAATGAGTATCCAAAAGAACCACACTATCCATCATGGTCTTTTCTGATATAGGGTACTCTCATTCTGAACATGCTACATCTTGAATTCATTTCTTCTGAAATAAACACTCGAAGCATCTATAAGAAAAAAACTAAAAATAGATTATAGTTCACACATACTAAATTCAACAACACAATAAATAATGCCCATCAGAATAATTCATCGTCACATCATCAGAAGCTAATACATCAACATCACGTGGGATTCATACCCTAACACCACATATCTCAATAAACGCTATTTTAGATGCAGCAGGAAGATGAAAGTCCCACAACAAGGATACTTCCGTTGAAAAGAATACGATCAGATTTACTACTATACCTCACAACCTCCCGGCAAATGAGCGTTACAACTCATTCCAGACCACATACTATTCCAGACGCAATTAACGCTTCCGTTCTAGACGGTCGGATGCCACAATTATATAAAGAATGATTCACGGCGTGGTCGCACTTTATACCGGAAAGAACGCTGGGGTCCAATGAATTTCAAACACAACTTACCTCATTACAAAGAGTTAATACACTCCAGAACTAGAGATGTGACGTTCGTTAACGAACGATTCCGAAGGAACGAGTTCTTTCAGTGAACCGTTCACCCCAATTGTTCCTTTCGGTGAACAATAGTTCTCCGTTCATCTAAATATTAAATTTTTTCTCTACCTTTAGTTATTCTAGAAAATAGAGTGATATCGTAGAAAATATATGTTTAATAATAACCAAGCCTCTTTTATAGATTACATCAGAATAAACAAAAAAAACACAGCAACGTAAAAACAAAATATGAAATAACGTTTACATATTGGAATATAAAAATCCAAAACATTTTCACCATGGCAACTGAAAAACTATCACAACAAATATTGTGTTCAGCCCATCTAAAGGTCAGCAACATTGGATTCAATAATGCAATCAAAAGTTTTTCATAAACAGTTTTTGAATTCTATGATTTTCTTCATAATTTTTTAGAAAATGATCAGCATATATTGTTTTATAACCTCGAATAGATAATCCCACAATATTGTTCTTTACGCAATCATTATCCACACAATCTTCCAATATAACCATTAATACTTGACATAATTCGTCGAGAACTGGTCTTTCAGAACGTAAAAATCCCCCTCGACCATCGTTTCTACTTCGAACAAGTCCGACACAGTTCAATCGTTCCTTCCCTTTTCCTTCCTGTCGCTGTGCTCTATTGCTAGTACCAACATCAGACCAACACACTTCACTGTTCTAACAGTGGACCAGAAGCAAAGTGGCATCTTTGACACAAATCTTTTAATTAACGTGTCCAAGGAATAAAAAATATCAAAAAATCACTATAAAATTAATGTGAACTAAAATAATTTCGTTTTATTATTATATGGATATGGCACAAGAATATGGGATACGTAACATCTTCAATTTCCCTCTCTTTACATAGTTTTGATATGTAGGAAGAAATGTGTCCTTCCCACAATGCACATTTTCTACATTCTACTCCTTTCCCTGTTAAACGCTCTTGCCCCATCAACCTGCTCGCACGCACAATAGTTGTTGATGATCCAGGAACACAGCTTCCTACAAATACAGCTCACTACAGCATCGCAAAATGCATGCCGTTCTTCAACGTAAATCAAAAGCTTTCGTCATGAATATTTACGGTATTAACTGTTTACACTTCGGCATGGCCCATCTGTATATAAGAAATCCAAGGAACAACGTTCCAAGGCCAACACATCCCGAGGCCCGGACACGGAATAGAAAACGAACATTCCAAGGCCAACACATTCCAAGGCCCGGACAAGGGATGGAATTCGACGTAAATAATTTCTATGCGTATTTCCTAATGAGTACATGAGTACCTAACCACCTTGTGACGACACCATTTTCCTATCGGAGCAAATTACGTCTAGTATGAAGACCGTCATTTATCTTCATTTTTAAGAACTCATCCTTACCAACGGATAACATTCATTCCAGCCTTCTCCAGCCGAGTCGTTAGACGTGCGCCGAACGATCCTATGTACGAAAGTTTCAATCTCGATGAATTTCACTTAATTTCAATTCCGAGGTCCAAAAAGCAACTAGCTTTACCTACTACGTACGTCCACAACCTGGAATACGAATATTTAAATTCGGCGACAAGCCAAATTCGTCAAGAATTCTTCGCTTCTGCGCCACTTGAATTGGAAAGACCACAAGTCACCTCGACCGGATTCCTCATCAGAAGGGCACCTCTGCAGACGATCGCGAGCCCTGCGAATCGTCCTACAACGCCACAAATCTCTGAGGGACGAACGACCACGGATCGCCGCCACGGACGTTCTGCAACTGACGACGTCCAGGTTTTCCGTGTTGTCACACGGTGTCATTACTTTAAACGCTTTCCAATTGTATTCAATAAACTTGCTACAAGGCGAGAAGTTAAAGAAACCTGTCCATGTTATTTATCTTGTGGAAGCGGAGACTTGGTTGAGAACTCGACCACTTCTCCACACTACGCAACAGATATATAATTACCTTCATTAACTATTTCTAAATTATATGTCTCATATCCTAGCATTAATGAAGCTGAAAAGAGCGGGAAAGCATGTGAACGATGGAACGACATTGAATCAACGATTCCGGGGAGGGAGCGAACGGTGAACGACTCGCTCCTTCTGGTGAACGAAATTTCGCATTTCTATCTGGACCTGGAACACAAAGTGGAACTTGGTGATACTAGCAAGGAGATTATACGCCGTGTATTCTCTCCTTGGAAACCAGAGACCTTACTTAAGGAGAGAAACGTCAGCCGTGTTCACAACTTAGAACACGTAATTTCTCAAAATAGATTTATTTACTACGTACAAATTCTTATAGCCTCTTCAGTGCCAATTGTCACTCCATGTTTATTGGTGGAGCTAGGAAGAAAGGGGGATAGTCACGAAACAATCATGAGACACAACTATGAAAAACTGCGCGTAATATTTCCGGAAATATGAGAAATACAGACAAATAAAAATTTTCCCCTATTGGTTTAATTTCTCTCTTAAATAAAAGTCTCCAGCAGGTAAGGAGAGCGTGGTGCTATGATGTATAAGAAGAAGAGGTGGGACTTAGCTCTCGCTACCTTCCGTTAGCAACAATGAGTCTTGAGCATCGAAAGTGTATTAACAGTATGGAGAGAATAGCAGCTTTAACTCTTTTTGGACGTGTTCCAAATCTTCGACAGAACACACGCCCCATGATAGAGTCAGCGGTGTCGAGTGTTGGGATTTATGATCTCTCGATTCTCTAAAAACCTTCATCTTGCATGCATTTCTCAACAAATTTCGCACATTTGGCTCCTGGGAAACAAGAACATAGGTCCACCTCGACATCGACAAATTAGGATCAGATCAATGCCGCATTATTTTGAGTTGCGTATCCGAACAAGACACTAGCAGCACCAACCTACGACCATAAAGCTCTAGCTTCACTTGCCAGCTGACAAGTAAAAGAGAGCGAGCACTAAGACCAGCTAGCCTGGGTAAAATTTGTTCAGGTTCTCGCCACCAGATGTCAGTGTTTTTGCCCGAAGGTCCGAATAGATTCATGCAGGATCTGATTTAGGATCTGTAGACCCCTGGTCTTTTGGTAAGGTTCTTCCGGGAGGAAGCGGGGAAGACCCCCTGAACGTTTTGAAACATTAACCTTGAAAATCGCATTTAAAAGCAATTATTTTGTTCAAATCCGTGAGATAAACATTTAAAAGTTCCCGATTTTTTACAACAAGAAAATTGTATTATACAGTAATAGGAGAAAAAAGTAAAATAGAATGAAATTAAAAATCTGTTAAGTTTTCAAAACAATTGATTGACATTGCTTTTAAACTCTCTCTCAATTTACCTTCAGACCCTCTGCCTTTTCGGACCGCTGGACAAAGAAGTTGACACGAAGAAAAGACCGCTGGACAAAGAAGTAGTGGCGAGAGACTAAACTATCTTTCCTCCGGGAAAGCTGGTCTTAGAGCTCTCTCTTACACCTCAGTTGGGAAGTGAAGTTAGAGCTGTAAGGTTCGTTGGTGCTGCTAGTGTCATGTTCGTATACGTAACTAAAAATAATGAAGCTTTTCTTTGTTCCTAAATGTACAAAATGAGGTGAACGTATGTTCTGGTTTCACCGAAATCTAAATGTGAGAAAATTGTGGATAAATGAATGTAAGATAAACAAATAAGTGACTGAGAACATGAACATACTTTCGTAATAATTTCGGAAAATTCCGACATCTAATATCACAACCTTCGACACAGCTGATCCCTCTATCAGAGGGTGAATATTTTTGTCAAAGATTTGGACTACGTCCAAGCGTTAAAATCGCTGTGCTTTTGGTGAGTTTTCGTGAATGTACTTTGGACGCTCTAGACTCACGGCAGACTGAACGACGAAGGAGAGCTGTCAAAGACAAGATTGCATCGGTATTTGCCCGAAAGTGTGCAGAGAGGCGGTCCGAATTCTATGAACTTGAGTATCGTGAGTCACGACGTTGTAGTGCCATGTGAAAAAAGAAGAGATGCAGGTCGTCCGCGCTGCCAATGACGTATCTTATGGATTTGATATAGTTCTATTAAATTGCTATTGGTTAGAATTTTTGTGGTGCATACCCCCTAAGGGTGCGAGTCCTTAGGTGTGCGTCTACGTAGCCTGTGCTTAAATACGCATCTGGTTTCATGGGTGGGGCGAAACCTCTCTTAATCCTCGGCTTCACTCTGTGGTTTTATTGGAATAGTACCAGGAACTGCGGTATGAGATTTTCCAATTGTTTTATGAGTAACAGAACCAAGGACCGCAGTATGTTTTTTTTCAAAAGAGTACTATACCAACTTGAGTACATAAAAATAATTGGCATTACAAACAGTTAAAAACAATAAAAAATCTGAGGCGTACTAGTTATGCACAAGCTGTTCTCCCAATCACATGACATGTGGCTATTGTCAGAGAAACATTGACAATGTGATCACTGCAGAAACGAGCGTTCCGCTCACCTCCCCCTTCCATCATGCCAAGTAACATACAAAGTTGATCAAGTGAGTAACGTGGAAGAGCAATGATACTCAAATATTCGATCCTGTAAGGTATTGGAATGCTGGTCGAAGAGAACGTCGAGGGTATTCCAGCCCCAAACCCAAGTCAAATAGCTGTCTTCTTCAGCGATCTTCCTTGCACCAGCAACTAATTAAAGAACGCGAATAGTTGCTTGTAAATTATATCGTTATGTCGATCTGTAAATAAATACTGGGGGATGCAATACGAATAATAAGTGTAAAATTATAGAAGTTATAAGCATTGAAATATTAACGCATAAATAATTAAACATGATTTCAACTCTAAAGAGAGTAACGGGGTACGACTTAATCACCAGTGAAATATTTAAAAAGGCAAGGTATTACTGGACGTACAAACCTATTCAATGAAGATATCCAATTAAAACATGCATGCTAGAAAGGAGATGTAATTATTTTGCCAAAACCAGGGAAACCGTCGAATAATGTTAAATCCCATAGGCAAATTTCATTACTGCCAATTATGTCAAAGCAAAGACGATGAATACTCGGATTTAAAAGATAAAAGGGCAGTAGTTCCTCAAGGAAATGATGTGGGTCCCATTCTCTATCTCTTACACTCTAGCGATCTACTAACATGGGAAAACACTGCAAGAGCTACATTTGCTGATAACACCGTATTGCTCACCACGGACTATGAAGCAAATTCAAAGAGAAAACATAAAATAGCAAATAATAAAATGGTTAACGACAAAAAATGGAAAATTTATTTTGATGAACTGAAATCAACATAAGATAATTCACCAACAAGAACATAGTAAAACTAACACTTCTATAATTGTAATTAATTATATACATAGAAGTGTTAGTTTTACTATGTTCTTGTTGGTGAATTATCTTTAATTGAAAATAAAAGACTTTATTTAGAAGTCGTGACCTTACGCAATCGTGCCACCTGCTACGTAATAAAAATATAGCCACACATTGGGGAACCAATTGTAATGAAATATATAAATTAAAAACAAGATAAAATTNTGACCTTACGCAATCGTGCCACCTGCTACGTAATAAAAATATAGCCACACATTGGGGAACCAATTGTAATGAAATAGATAAATTAAAAACAAGATAAAATAATATTGTAACTTACCTTAGTTGATTCATTGATTAATACATAATGATTTAATTGAATTTTTAATTAAAAAATGACACTACAATAAAAACAGAATTTCCTCGCAAGGTCATCATAGGTCAGAGCGTTACTTTGTCGAGAAACACAAATTAATTCTTCGAAAAGGAGACAAGCATTCTCTCAATATAATTAGTATAATTAAACATTGGTTACAAATAATATATGACACCATCTCTCCTTCTCACGCTCACACAAAACCACATAAATTCAAATAACACAATCCCAAATTATCCCCCAAAAGCACACCATGCAATTTTGCAAGTAATAAACATTAACTAATGATTATCTCGACAAATTTCACTCAAATACATAATTATTATTACTGGAATTTACTCACAAACTTTACTGGAGCAAATTTACGGGAAGGATATGTGTCGTCCCTGATAATAGCTGAAGGTTTTCATACATTTACAACACATCACAATTTTTACTCATGTATTTACGTTATTTCTAAGCTATCAAGTCAAACGTGAACCATTAATAATTTATGTTGCTTGTTCACGAACAAGATACTCTTTTGTGTAATTGTACTTTATCACGCGGATACAAGATGAAATCAACACTTGAATCCATCAAATAAGTAGTACATACAACTCCTGTCTCAAATGGCTCCACCATAGGACACTGGTAATGGAGTTCCCCGTCCAGTGACGTACGGGTACGAAATAACTGCGGCGATGTCATTGATGATTGTTTCATCGCATTGTCAGTCTGTCCCGCTGCGTTCGTCAATAATTCTCCGTTGTCCCACTTCGCGGATGCCTCAGCAGTCTTGTATGTCTCACCAATGTCATTTGCACAACTCATCCCCAAAACGTCTAATGAGTGCACCGTTCAGCAACCATAGCATTGTCCAAACGTAATTAACTGATCAGTTCTCGGATCATAACCCTTTACAATGTGACAAACGCTCACAAAGATAATAATCTGCCATGAATACTTAGAAAGATCAATCAGCAACCAATGATCAATAACATCCGAATTGATGCTCACATAGATATGAATCTTGACACGAATGCCCGAGAGAAAATATATGATGATGATCATATTACTGCTCAAGAAAAAAATATGTATCTCTAATATCTCGTTACCAAGTAAACGCGACATTTTTTATAGTATTTCACTTCTCCTCTCCTCCTTTCACACGACAGGGACTGGCCATNATGAGTGCACCGTTCAGCAACCATAGCATTGTCCAAACGTAATTAACTGATCAGTTCTCGGATCATAACCCTTTACAATGTGACAAACGCTCACAAAGATAATAATCTGCCATGAATACTTAGAAAGATCAATCAGCAACCAATGATCAATAACATCCGAATTGATGCTCACATAGATATGAATCTTGACACGAATGCTCGAGAGAAAATACATGATGATGATCATATTACTGCTCAAGAAAAATATATGTATCTCTAATATCTCGTTACCAAGTAAACGCGACATTTTTTATAGTATTTCACTTCTCCTCTCCTCCTTTCACACGACAGGGACTGGCCAATCCTTCTTCACTTCGTTGCCAATTAACATTACGGTGGGACTCACGTCATTCTACAATATCTGTTCTTATCTGTCCGTGGTACTTTGGCCACGCATAATTTCAACCTATCACGTTTATTTTCGATGTCCTAGCTCCTAGTCATGTGATTCTCTTTCACAAAGACACTCACACCCGTCACCATTTATAAAGAATGTTAAATTTGCACAAAAAAACAAGAAAGGACTTCGGCGGAATACACATGTACTAGAAATTATGACAGGACATGGGGATATGAATAAATATTTATACAAAATGAAGTTAACTGACAGTGATATTTGTTTATGTGAAGAAGGTACAGAAATCGTTGACCATATAATATACGTCTGTAAATACAATGACAAGGAAAGACAAGAATTTTAACTATTTATGAAAAAGGAAGGAAATACATTCGAAAATTGGCCTAATCTTATACGGAATGAAGAAGTTTTTGAAAAAATCCAGGAGATTATAACAATAATGATGTGTGTAAGGCAAGCATTGAAAATATATGTTGGATAGTTGTTGCGCCCGTCAGGTAATATTACGTAAGAAAGAGATTACATGAAAGAGAGGATTAAACCCGGGAAATGACCTTTGAGTCTAGAGTCCGGGATAAAGGATAAACCAATTGAAAAAAATTGTCACCATTAGGATCTACTTAATGTTTGTATTCCTCCACATCCTCGGCCACGCGTCACGAGGATGAGGGCTTTTGTTCGCGTAAGGGATTGTTTCTGGCCATCGTCATCGTCGCATTTTTTTCCAGCAGCCTATAATAATAAATTTATTGTCAAACAAACAGTACAAACTGCGTATGACCACGTGGAGGACAATAAACTAATTTACTCTCCGGAAGCAAGCAAGGGACCATCCCATCGATTCCGATCAAGGCAAAAGTGGATTTAACATTTCAGCAAAATTTCCTAGATAAGATAAAAAGTTAGCTGCGAGTTATAATACTAATAGAATGTTAATATGTTTAAAAATTAACGCAAAAAATTTACATGTACAAGTTATTATCGAACTATAGATAATTCTGAGTATAGTGTTTAAAATTCATAAGAGTTGAAAAAACATTAAATTCACGATTTATTGTTACAATAAACACGCCCCTAGACAAAGCCTAGAGAACCTGTATAAGAAATCCGCCTCTACCCGAAGGAATAACCCGGGGAAAAAATACAATGCAGACCCTGGCTTCTCCCTTTTCCAAAAGGGTGGCTGGGTCATAATTCTCTGAAGTATGACACAAGGTTCCAGTTTTCTCTTTCTTTGTGGGTTGAAGGTTTCCAGACGACTACATTTTTTGACGATCGCCAAACGCTGTCAATTTTTTTCAATGGTGCGCTTCTATCTAAAATGAGGTTGACGCATCAGTCCTTCTTTTGTTTAAAATAATGTTAACAAGACATTTCCTTTTTTTGTTCTCTCAGTAACCCCAAATCAATACGGTACTCGTTTTTTTCGTAAAGATGCAATTGTATTTTGAAGAGCATAATTCATTTAATGATTTAGTTGAGTTCTAATAGTATAAATAATCTTTATGAATTATTTAAAGAAAATTTAATACTATGACATTATCAACAGTACAATAGTCTCTAATGCGTAAAATGCCAAATAACTGGGAAGTACACTCGGTGTCAAGTTGAAGTGCAAGGAATGCGTAAAGAGAAAGAGAGCCGAGCTTGATCTTAATATAAAAATACTACTGGCTTATTGGAAGAAACTCCAAATTGGCAAAGTATAATAAGATTCCTATCTACAATGTAACTCTTAATTAATTAATTAAATAATTAAGTAACAAAATTGTTTTTAACAACTCGACTTTAGGTCCAATAGTAATTTTGGAAGACAAAAAAACAATTAAAATAAGCATTTTATAGTGGCATAATAATCTATTTTTTCATGAAGAAATGCCAAAGTTTTGAAAGAAATATGAAGTCTGTTTAAATTTTCAACCAGAAGTACCGCCAGAAACAGCATCTTAGAATGCTCTGAAAAATGTTATGTTGTAACTTAAAGTAAATAAAAAATTATATCACAATTAAAAATGAATTTATTAAAATTATTATTAATGAATATTATTAGAATTATAGTAACAATTTTATTTACAACGGTTTGAAAAATTAATTTAGAAAATAATTTTATTAAAAATAACCTGTTGGAGGGTAGAACCTCAGCTCTTTACGTGCTGGACAAACACTAACGACTACGCCGTCACTTACCCTAATGCGTCGTTGAATGCGCTTTTGGGCCCCTCTTTAGATAATTGGTCGAGCAACGGGGCCCGAGCGTGACCTTCAGGCGAGGAAGACTCCTGGATGGAAAGGAGATCATTGACGGAGGGGGTTACCCTTCCAGGTTCGGAAGGGATGGCAGGTGAGATTAGAGTGAGACTCTGCCCGAGGCGGAAACCCTTTTAATTTCTACTCATACATGATGACTTGGGCGGCGAAGCATGGGCTTCGTTAGAGTGTCTCCAGCAGTTGCTATCGCCATCCTCCGTCTGCTTAATAGACAGAGAGAGTGACTGAGACGGGGTATGAACCAACGGCAGCGGTGACAGGAGTGAATAAGGAACTAGTAGCAAGTAACCGTAGTGTCCCATGAGGTGGTCGGATCCGGATGATCGGGAAGCGTTCACTCTCTGTCCACAGCGTCTACGAGTCGTCTCTTTAAATATGTTCCTAACATGCTTTATCAATACTGTAACCTGTCCTCATGGCTTAGTTCCTGACACACGAGTCACTTCGTATTCAATGTTAATGTTAAATGTCCAATAGATACATTGAAATAAAATTTTAGAACATTTTATCTCGGAAATGGCTGCGACCATTATACTATCTTACTTTGACAGTCGATGATCCTGAGGGTGTACTACAATCCTACAAAGTGCCATCCCGAATAAATTTCCCAAGTCACGAACTTCTCCTAGAGTTTTCTTTCCTCTCTGTTATGTCTTCTCTTTTATTATTTACTCATAACGCACATTTGGTTACGCCCGCATGTGTCCTCGTACAGTTTTTCGGGTAAACCCTACACAACCTCAGTTGTACTGTGTTACAAATTGACGAATTCTCACCTCCCTAAATTTTCACCCATTTCTCGCCTCACTTAATTTTCTGCCCTCCTTCTCTTATTCATTGTATAAAGATCCTGTTAATTTGCTAAAACGCTCGTCCATTCTATAGAATAATAAATTTACTTCTTCCATAGATGTATTAAAATTCTTTTTAACTTCGCAACCAATTGTCCTCAGCCTAAATACCTCGCTCACCACAATCTGTAATTAAGCTAATTTCTGAAGCTATGTTCGTTACCATCGACATTTTAGGCACACCAATTTCAGCCGATCAATTTGTGTAGCCTTATGTGGTCATTTTGAAATATTTAACTTTAAATTAGTAAGGGATTACTTATAAAAATTTGCAAGCGTAAAATATTTTTTTTGTCCTAACAAATAAAACTCGATTTCACATGACTAAAAAAACAACTAAGACATAGCAAATGAAAATTGGAAAGCAATGGCGTTCAGATCTTCATACCTCTCGTGGTATAGAAAAGAATAATTCTACATAACTGCAAAACATACTGTTCTACCGGAAACGTCAGCCATATCACTTGACTGAAGATTGTGTAATTCCCTTCAAACAAAAATTAATCACAAATTTAAATTTATTATTTTCTTTAAATTCACAAAATTATTTTCCTTATAAAAACCAAAAGCGCAAATTATTAATTAATCGAACGCCTTAGGTAAAATGATTCAAGTTTCGTGAATAGTAGAAAATTTGACTTCAGTCAACGCTGATAGAAAGCCTTAAAGGCTATTTAAGTGCCCAAATGGGAATTATCAAGACGTGTATTTTCTAAAAAAAGAAGATTTTGACAATTTCGGCGAGTGTCAAAGCAAACAAAATATAAGATTCATAGATTTGACAATTTAATAATTATAGGTACACTAAGGGCTCAAGAATAAAACATTTTTAACACGGTGAGTTAATACTTAACTGTCAAAAATACAAAACATTCTAATAATAAACTGCTGTGCTAGCATTGCTAAGTATAAAACCACAATCAATCGCATTTAGGGCATGTTTTCGAATTTCCATAGTAAAAGGTTCATAAAAGGCTCAAAAATAATTAAGATGCTGAATATGCATTGCGCGAGAAGATAAGCGACACTTGTACATTTTAATTCTTAATTTTTAGATAATTTTAAAGCTTTTAGGAATGAAAGGTCTTATTCATCTACGTCGCAAAACGCTTTCTCATAGTGCAATTAGAATTGCGATGGCAATAAAGTGAGACGCGGAAGTATCAACGAAGGGACGAAACGTTCAGGCGGTAATGAGTTGAAGAAGGAGCTATGAATTGCTATTGTCGAAAACTCGCAAGGTTATACTTGATTCTATGCTATTTTTTACATACAACTTATAAAATAATTTCAAAATCAATTTTTTTCTGAAAAGAAGAGAAGTAAGTAGAAATGTATGTAAGATCAATAGGAATAAGAAAATGAATGTAAGAAATCATGTATAAAATTAATTCACGAAAACTGACCTCTCTTTGAGGCGTGGTCGATGGAGGGTGTAATTATTTACGTATGTTTGGCTTTATATACTGTAAATTTCATTTAATTCAATAATTTAATTAAAATCCGTTGTCGCAATAGTCGGATAGAGTACAGTAAAAATAAATTAATTACATCATCAATTCTTAGAAAAAGTGATTTGGAGTTATTGTGGGAAAGTAACGAGTAAAAACCAATGAAAGTTTATCAGAACCTTCTAGAACAAATTCAAGGCTACCAATCGATATGTATAAAAACACAACGGTCTATAAGACACCAATCAGACTGGTTATTATGAAATTAATTTGGTTGGTAGACTAGCCCGACGAACACTTGTAGAACCGACAGAAGATTTATTCTAGTCCAGACGTTTGCGCGTAGCATTCAATCCATCTTGCGCCGAGAGTGTAGAATGTCCAGTGAATTTGGGGTCACGGAAGATTCGCGAGTTCCCGAAACAAAACGTGATTGCGCGCAGCACTGCATCCCATGTTTTGGGAAAGCGCGAATTTTGTTGTTTCTGATTTGATCGTGCGAGAGAATAACAAAAGATGCAGTCAACGTTAATGAACTTCTCAGATACGATCTCCATATCTCAACGCTCCGAGCCAGTGGGAAATTAATGGGTGCGTATGAGTGAAGTATGAGTCAACAACTTACGAGTTCTCGAGTGCAGTAGTACGTGCCGTATCAATGACCTCATTGGGGGTCTTATCAATACACGGGACGCTGAACAGTATTTCGGCAGAGGTACATACGGTACATACTACTTAGTTACTAAAAGGTCCGCAACCTAGTGGTGGCGCAGGCGGTAGTGTTGTCGCTCATCACCCAGTCAACCCGGGTTCGATTCCCGATAGGGCCAGAAAATTTGTATCTTTTCGCATTAATGTCACATTTAGCTGTCACTTCCTTCCTCCATCCAGCTCCTCCTAGTATCAATAACTCTAACTATTTCTAAGTACTTGTACTAACCTCTCTACGTGGGCCAAGTTGTGGGTTCTTATGGAACAATTTAAACGAATTTAATACATGAATGACTGACTATCGGAGTCACACCACTGAGGGGGTAAGACATCCGTAGCACCCCTAGGGAAGGGGTGAGAAGGGGATGACATGTAAAAGTAATGGAAAAAATCTGATATTAGAATTGAAACAAAAGTTTTCCGTGCCGTTTAGTAGGATAAGGACACCGAACGCTTCATAAGTTCACATTCAGTCCACATTATAGATAATATACTCATAGCATCCTTGGGGTATGAGAGAAGAGTGGGAATGAGAGCAGATACATTTAATAATATTTAATACAATTTTGGTCATTTGTGGGACCGCTGAAGCGAAATGACACCCTCATTATCAGATAAGTACACGATCATCCTTATAAGGAATAAATACCCTGTGTTTGGGGTAAGAAGGAGTGAAATGTAAACATAATCGAAAGTGACCGTTATTAGTGTTGAGATCGTAGTTTTCGATGCCGCTGATATTAGTAGGGAAAATTGACAGAATAATTGTCAGAATTTTTCATGAATTCTCTTTCCCATTTTTATAGGCAATTCTTTTTCAATTTAAATAAAAATTACCTAATTCTCATAAATGAAGAATTTGCCGATTACTCGTGGAACGACCCTATCTGAGGAGGAGGGAAGTTCAATCTTTTGCAGTACATATACATATATACATGTTTTAAATATGTACTCGAAAAAATAAACGAAATTTGTTGAGAGCTAATGTTGAGAACACACTGGTCACTGTATTCAAGCGATTCCAAATCCTTTGTTGAATGGTCATTGTTCAGTAGCTAAAGTTACATAACTAGTGGATGTTGGCTAGCCTGCTCCTGGCGATAGCTGCGGTTGTGAATGAGCTCTCTCTATTTTTCAGTATAATCTTTCTAATTATTTTATTTTTTTTCGAGTTTTTTTGTGATCAGTAGTTGTATTTAGATCCCAACTTTCATTGTAGTGTAAAATTCTTTCTCTGTGTGTGTTAAGTGAAAAAACACTAAAAACATTTCCTGAAGTTTTCAAACTCAACGGACCAAATACAATTTCATAGTTTTCATTCAGTGCTTCATTCAAAGGTGTGATAAAGTTTACGTAAGTACAAACGGAATCATAAATTCAACTTCTTGGTGCATTAAAATTAATTATTTTGCTGTATTTAGATTTTCAAGTGCGTATACTATCACATCATTATTAACTTACAAATAACGTACTCTATTGTTGCACTGCTCAAGTTTCGTCGTCGTAAATAGAATTTTTCCAATACTTTACCATTCGTTTTCGTGATCTTTTTGTAGTTATTCATTACAATTTAAGATAATATTGCCTTAGTTATTGTCGAATTAACTGCAGTTGTCATCCTAAATTATTTCTGTCATTTTAGTTGTCGGTTTGTTTATTTCCTGATTTAAACCCTGCCCCATTGTTGAACCCAAGTTATCGTCATAATTCATAGAATTATTATATCACTTTACAAAACGTAGTTCTTGATTCTTTCGTATTTATTTACATTTTAACACAATATACGGTAGTTATTGTCGAATTAATTAATCTCCAGTGGTCGCCCTAAATAATTATTTCAATCATTTTTGTCGTCGGTTTGTTTGTATATTTAATTTATTTATTATCTCATTTGTAACTTCCGTAGTAATAAATATATTATTATACTAGCATCCTTCATTCAGTGTTAGTTGTCAGTTTTCGTGTATTCTCATTTGCTTTTGTCGTGAAGTTGCTAACTTTCTCACAACAATGGACACTATCGCATTCCTCAACTCATTCAAAGCTGATCTTCAGAAGGCGTACAATAACTTGGTACATTATATTGATACACGAATCAGTGCGCTGGAAGAGATCAATAAGAAAAAGATCGGCGGTTGGACTACAGTTAGGAATTCTCGCCGTCCTTCCAACTGCTATCACCCGGTTAGATCAACGACACATGCACCACCCCAACTCTTCACTCAGAATAGGTTTAGTGTGTTAGATAACATGACCATGTTTCCTCCCTTACCTACTCGTTTCATTCCCTCCCGTCCAGAACCCAGACCAGTTCACACACCACGCCCAAGCAAGCACAGACGCCCAAAATCACGTAAAAGAATGCTATCCAGAGGTCAACGCAGAAATCAAACGTGCTCATACTAGCTGATTCGCACGGTCGTCAGATGTCCTCCGTATTGCGTGGATTTCTTCCTAGCCAGTTCTCAGTCTCCGGTTTCTTTAAGCCAAACGCTCGTTTGGCTGAAGTTATTCGAGAACTGGACACTTACACTAAAAAACTCACTGAGCGGGACACAGTAATCATCATAGGTGGGCAGAACGATATCAACTTGGGTGGACATTTTAACGCGTCTGAACATCTACAGAAACTAAAAATGGCCTCCCTGCACACAAACATAGTGCTCTCTAGCCTGCCTCCACGCTTCAACGTTCCACAAATAAACCACGAAATTAACCTGGCAAACATCTCCCTAAAACATAACCTGGCAGACACAAAAATCACATTTTTCGATTTGCAACCACACCTGACTGCCAAAGACTTTACCCAGCACGGTTTAAACCTGAGACCGTCTGGGAAACAGAACTTCGGTTCTCTTCTAGCTTCACATCTGACATCACATCATCCACCTGCCCCACTACCCACTCCTACACCTCCTCCTGAACCTACCTCATCTCCTCCTTCTGCTCTTACCTTATCTACTCCTTCTCTTACCTCATCTCCTCATTCTGCTCCTACCTCATCACCATCTCCTCTTCCTATCTCGACACCCATTACTTCTCCTTTCCCCGTTCTTTCACCTACTGCTTCCTCGCCTCGCAGGTCCTCATCTATTCCTCCTTCTGCCCCCATACACAGTTACAACTTGCGCTCAGGAGTACGATGTGGTACTCGAAGGTGACAATCGCGTTCAGGTGCAGTGTGCGGGCTTGATCCGGAACTAGAAGCTGTACTAATTTCAAATTCCTCTCCACAATCTAACGTCGATTCCATTTC
>NNCF01126870.1:197065-256835 GCA_002313205.1 Laupala kohalensis | reverse complement strand
TTATGATTTTTAAACACTATACTCAGAATAATCTATAGTTCGATAATAACTTGTACATGTAAATTTAAAAACATATTTGCGTTAAATTACAAACATATTGACATTATATATGTATAATAATTTGCAGCTAACCTTTTATCTTATCTAGGAACTTTGGCTGAAATTTTTGAATCCGCCTCTGCCTTAGGGCACTTGATCGGAATTGATGGGATGGTCCCTTGCTTGCTTCCGGAGAGTAAATTAGTTTATTGTCCTCCACGTGGTCATACGCAGTCTGTACTGTTTTTTGACAATAAATTTATTATTATAAATTTATTATATTTATTATAGTGAAACAAAAATTTCATGTTATCGTAGTACTAAATCAGTTGCATTATTACTCAAATTATTTTTTATAATTCCAGATGTACATTATGCCGACTATCCGCAATGATTATAAAATGAATATTCCTACAATTTTAGTGTCGCAAAGTGAATCAAAATTTATTTTACTATAATATAAACGAAAAGAATTGAGGCATCAGTAATTTATGGATAATGTCCTAATTCTTATTCTGGTCATTTCTAAGAATTTCAAAGGTTTAAATAAGAATTAATTGATTGCGTGTTTATAAACATCCCAAAAAAACAACAATATTGGCAGTGTTTAAATGCTACATGTTTCATAGTTCTGTATTATTTTTTTTCTGATTTAGTTTTAAAAATGTTGTAACAACAAAGTATGTGACATTTCCTTTTTATTTAATTAGTATTTTGAAAATTTTCAACTCATAAGGTTACACTATAATATTTTGAGGTATTTCCTTTCATTTAATTGATATTTTGTTGCTATCCAGAAGGACAAATATGTGTCGACACGAAGTAATGGGAGAGAGCGAAACCATATACATATACAACCTACTGGAACGCTGAGTAATACGGGGTTAAGCGGGCGAGCTCAAGCCTGCTGCCAAGCCACCCCCCACTCCAGTTGGGGGTATTGCACAAAGTTGCCAACACATTGCGCAGGAAAACAATATGAAATTTTTTCATCGCTATGGTCAAACTCGGGTACACGTTACAGATCAACAGTAATCATGGCTTTTCATGTGAAAGTACGTAGCAATTGTTACTTTAATGTGGTCTATTGTTTGAAATATAGGGATGGAAAAAACGGTTACTTATTTCCCTACATTCCTCCATACACTCTATTTTATATATTATTATATTATATAATAAATTATTTAATGCTAGACTGATTTCATTGCACTTGACTACCACTTGCAAGAAACACAGCAATAAGCTAACTCCGAACACCAACATTGCACGCGTTTCAAAAGATAATAGTATTCGCGAAGGCGAAGGACAACAGCCAAAACTACGTCTTTCGAGGCAGATGGCAAAAGTTACCCCCACACCATTCATCGCTTAACGGCTCTGGGGTTAAGTCTTTGTGTTGTGCGAAGTTTCCAATTTCATTATCTCTCACGCGTCCTTCTTCCCCCTCTACTGCGTCTTCGAGGCTGGCATTCTCCCTTGGAGAACCAGTGAACTGCTAGAAGGGACGTCAATAGTTTTGTTACATAAGTGTTAAAAAAAGATGTTTTACTGATGTTTCTAAACGGTATTCTTAAAAGCGAATACAAAGGTTAACAAATAATGTTTAATACCTCCTTTATTTCAAAACAATCGGACGGCGCAGTGATTGTCAGCTTAATGAATCAAATGGAAAAAATTTCATCACATATTCTTATATGGGAAATAAAAGTTTATATTTTAAAAATTAAAGAGTAAATAATTAACTATTATGATAGTTTCCCTGTTAAATAGGAATGTCATATCAATGACTTTGACTTATTTGCTATATTTGTCTAATTCGACCGGATAAACATCGACTTTTACTTTTCGCCTATGTAAAAACGCTGCGCTGCCAGTCCGCCGCTTGAACTGAGTCCCTCCCCCTCCTAAGTAATTCCATAAAATCATAATTTATTACAACACACGCCGTTGCGTAGGAGCAACTCAAAAAACTGTACAGAAATAAACTACCTAATCCTAACCCCCAAAAGGACACACACACATCCACTCACTTTATTACTTATCCCACAAAAATTCGCGTTAACCTGTTGTCGCTAATTTTCTTCTTCGAGTCCTTTTCTGGGGAAAATTAATTTAACATCAGGCGACAATAACCTGCTTTCTTAGTGTATTTTAATTGATTCATTACCAAATTCAAATTAGTCTCCAGGATGGCAACCTCACAAAGAAACCTGAATGGATCTCAACAGAGTAGATTTACGGCTTTTAGAGAGAGAAAATAGAGTCTCAATGTGAGAATTGAGAAGAAAAAGTAATTAGTGTTTTAAAAGGAGTGAAACCTGACCTTATAGTCTCCGATATTGAGCGAGTTCATAGGGTCGGCCCAAGTGTGGATGGTTCTTATACCTTTATGGTCAAGTTTGCAAATTACCGTGTGCGTTCCGAAGTATTTCGTAATAAAAGAAACTTAAAAGGCAACGCGAAACTATTAGAGAAGATCTAACAGCGGTGCGCCATGGTTAAGGAAGCCATCTCGCGCTACGGGATACACAACGTGTGGACTAACGACGGGGTTCTAATGATAAAGAAATTCAATATGTTTGTAAGAGTAACAACGATGCAGGATATTTGAACAATTACCGGGTGTCAAATGCTCCGAGATTCAGAACTAAGACTTACTACTCACTTTTATCTTCTATAATTATATTAGCTTCACGTCTATTTCTTTACTGATCTTCGTATGCATCTCTTAGTATCTGTCTCAATTGATACTTATTTCATTATGTTTACTGATGTTCCTTTCAATCTCCATGACAGAGTGTGTTAGTGATGGTCAACTGGTTATTTGCACCTTAAGGTAGAGATGTCATTTTACTTCCTTATATTGGCAATGCATGACAAGGAAAGCACTGTTGAACATTCCACAGATGTCGACCACACTCTGACCCCTTCCCGAACTGCCACTTCCTGAGCAACGACGGATTTTTTACCGCCACCGACCCTTTCCGCTCCTTCATCCTCGGAAGAGTTGCGCTCCGCCAGCCTTAAGCACCCACGATACCTCAAAATCAAGCATCTAAACGCCCAGTCCCTCTCATTTCGAGTACTTTAACGGGATTGTTTGCAGTTCTATGTTTGACATTGCTCAGGTTTCTGAAACATGGCTTCAACCCCAACATAAATCTGAAAAATTTCTCCCTCCTAATTTCACACTTTTCAGAAATGTCCGGCTTATCAAACACGGTGGTGTCGCTTTATACTGCAGAAGTGATTTCAAAGGGAAAAATATTTAAATATATGAAAATGCGTCCGAAAACACCATCGAATTTCTACTTATGAAAATCTTGATAACAAACAGAAAATTCTCTTTGGAGTCGTTTGCAACCCCTCAGGCAGTGACAACTTCACTGAACTTGAAGGAGCAATTTCCGCATGTTTTATTAATTATAATATTTGTATTATTATGGGGGACTTCAATATAGACGCAAACTAATTGTCACTGTGTAAAACTCTTCTAAACACTTTCTCATCTCACAACTTGACCGTTTGTCCACCATACCTCCACCGATCAATCTTGGCTTGATTATATATTTACATCAAAAAAAGAACATATTTTTAAGTATGGGCAACATACTGCTCCCGGCCTATCACACCACGATATTGTGTATTCCATATTTTCACTTAAAGTACAGAAACGTGAACCACATATAGTATACTCTCGTAATTTTAATAATTTTGATCAGACAACGTTTTTTCAAAGGGCAAACTCCATTTCATGGAATCAAATCTATGCTCTTAACAATCTAGATGATAAAATCTCTTGCATGAGTCAATTTATAACCAAAGAATTCGATAGCATCTGCCCTCTAAAAGCAATAAAAGTGAAGCGCTCCCCAGCCCCGTGGCTTAACGATAAAATTCGATTTCTAATGTCCCAAAACACGCAGTTTTTCGTACATTCAGATACAACTCTAAAAATGATCCTTCACTCACGGAATATTCTTTTGTCTGTACAAAAGCATCGCACTAAATGTACTCAACATGTCAGAAACGCTAAGAAATGTTACGCTAACCCCGTTCTAAGTACAACAAGTTCTTCTTCGTCCATATTGTAACAAAACTAAAAGGAATACGGGTGCTTAAGTAAGCTAAGCCCCATGCTGCGGCGTCAATTGCCACATAACTGGAGGAAAAGAGGGGGAGGAATAGTGTAGTGGTCAACATTCACCTTATAAAGTATTATATCTACCTCGGCTAGCTCGTTCTAATCAATTTAACAAGTGGGTTCGGATAATTTACTTAAGTGAATAGCACACACTGGGGTTCTTTAATCCAAATGAATTTGACTTAATTATTTAATTAAACATATAGATTTTAATTTAAAATTAGCATGCTACACAGCCCCCCAAAATCACACGTCATTGCCCAAACATAACTACAATAACACATCCTTTACAAAATAACCGCTTTTTTACTTAAAATCATATAATAACCAATAAATATTACTTGAATTTCAAAACATAAATCCATTAATATCGCTCATCTTCTCTTATGCCCTATTTATTCAATTAACTCTGACAAAACAAAAGTTCGTCGCGTGGGCTTCCATTGATTCAATCGAAGCACAGTATCTTCTCGCTTAAATATTAACGTTGGACGCAGCCAACATAATGATTACCTTCGACAGATGACAAATCATCCTTTGTTGTAACTGGAGGCGGGAATGACACAGACGGCATTTGGCTCGACCAGTGACCCTTTTCACCTCACAGCTGGTAGTTCGCTCAATCGGTTGTAGTCCAGTCGTTCTGAGTCGGCGTTCCATTCAGGAATTCTTTCCCTTTTTCGGAACCGCCACGTCTCGCCATAGCCACGAAAGTTTGTTGACACTAATGTTCTTCGGGACTTGCCGAGATACGATTCCGCTATCGAACACCGTCACTAGTCCGCGAGTTAAGAAGCGCGTCGCGGGTTCGATTCGTTCCCGATATTTCCTCACGGACAAATTCAACCAATTTAATAAGCTTCAAGTTGCCACTTCATGACAACTTGAACTTAACAAAACGTTAAGACCAAATGGTCACAAGTTCCGAAGTTCACTCGGAGTAACACACGTGATAACCGAAAGGTGCCGGATCAGTCATGACGTACTGAACAAACAATTAACTGAATAACTTTAGATGATCTGCTCGAAAATATACTCTGAAGTAATCTCGAAGTGATTCTAAAAAGTACTCAGAGTAGTAATGAATGATGATGAAGTGATTATCTCAGTGGACGTAATGTTCACCATGCTCGAAGTGCCATTTGAAAACCTCTAAATTTCTAAGTCCTCACGAAAAGCTTTCGCAGTCTCTCAGAAAAATTCTCTCTATCTANGGTGGCCACTGAGGTACTCGATCCACCCAGCGCCTGCCGCAGGCGGAGTTTACTCACGTGATATGTGTTTGAAAACTCATGTGACTTACTTTGTCCGATGATATTAAATACACTCCTCATGGAGTTTCCGCTATTTTTTATTTTTCCGCTTTATGTTATTTTTCAACTTGAGGACGCGCGTACCAGGCCAATCAACAAGCTGTTTTTTTCCACGCTCCACAAACATTTCCACGCTCCACAACATCCTCCTCTCCAACCGTTTTCTGAGTGATCTTTACCAGACGGTTTTTAACAACAAAGAGACCCTAAATGTATTCAACTTTCTAAATTTTCAACGGTCGCACTCGTCTCTTTAAAGTTTCCAACTCCCACGATACGGCGTGGCCCGCCAACCGTTCCTAGACCGCTGGTCGCTACGCGAGCTCAGGGTGTACCCTCTCACGTCCCCACATCTTGTGGTCCCTTTAACTCATAAAACCTCTCTCTTTCTTCTCCCACGCTCTACGTCTCTTTTTACCGCTGCGTGTTCGATCTTGTCTCTTCCAACTGAAGCTGACCTCTTTTTTTAAAACATTGAGTAAATTTCCGTTGCTACTTGTTTCTCTTCCAACGACTCTACTCGCCATTTCCTAGCTCCCAACCGCTTTTGACCAAAACAAATACGTAGTTGTAACATCACACCTCAAACCCTGATGTCTTGTTATTATTCTTTTGGTAGAAGCGGGATCCACATACATACCAAAATCCCTATGGTAGTTTTTTTCGCTGCCACCAGCTCGGTTTCCAGAGCAACCAAACTCACGTGTAATAATAATAAATAAGGATTTATTACAAATTACATGAAATCTAAATTGTTTACAGACAAACTCCCAAAATCATCAATACATCTAATAATCGTTGATTAGACAAATAATGCTGTAAGAGAGCATCGTTTATACTTTGTAAAATATAGTTGAAGACAACTAAATTTTAATAAACCCTCAGGTTATCGGTTCTTTCGAAAAGATAAGTTGTTTTCACCCAACAACTAACTGAAACTAGTTACGACCCTCGCACCTAGTAATGAATTCATTAAGTCTACCGCAGCAGCCTTAACAAACAATCTGGTCTCCATGACCAAAACTTAGTACAGTCACTTGTCCGTGCTGACGGATCTCTACGTTCCTTTGTAAAGACTCGCCGAGGAGATTCACGCCTCTCAATATATACTGTACCAGACGTCGCGTGATCAGCGAATGACCACGCCTGCGCCACCACCGTGCAGGCACTTCTGTTGTGTCCCCTTCTCGCTTCTAGGAATGCAGAGGACGCGCCGTAGAGGACGAATCGCTAGGCGCGTCACCCAGGCGCTTCGCAAACACCTGTTTAGTTCTTCTTTCATTTCTTCGTGGAATTAGTCTTTAATTTAGGAACACCTGAACCCCCCTTGAGACAACGTCGCCGACAGCATTCTTCGAATACACTGGTACATACTTTCCTTAAGATGAAAAGTGTTTATCCGAACAATACCTTTACACGGAAAACTCGTCGCACGTCCGTCTTAGCGCGGACCGGCCACTTATTGTCATATTCTTAACAGCATCCTGCTTGGAAAATACAAAGAGCTATTAATATTTCGCAAGTTGCTGGCGTGTCTTGGCGCCGACGTTACAGTAGTACACCGCCCCTTTCACGTCACTACTCTTTATATTTTATTCCTGGAATAAGGAAGCTCTGCGTCCACTTCAACGTCTGAGAGCATTCCCCCTCCCTTACAACTTTGCCTGTAATGGTCACGGGACTCTTCCGCTTACTAATCAACATTTGGATTTTTAATAACATTATAAGATTGATCATTAATTAAGATTTTATCGAATCTTACAATATAGAATCACTTAAAAAATTTGTAGTAGGTAATAATAAATCTACTCATAACCTATGTGCTCCTTTAGAAGATCTGAAGTCCCATTTTGCTCACAACTCAAACGATCAGTCATTAGGAAACAAATAAACTCTCATTGAAGTGATACGGAAGAACCCCGCTCCAGAGGAGCAATCTTATTTCTCGAATGTGACTGTTGATGATGTCTCAAAAGCAATTATCAAAATCAAATCGAAAGCAACTAGCATTGATGGTATCTCCGCCATGATGATTCATAAAATCCTACCGTTTATTATTTATATTATCACGGACATCTTAAATGAGTCACTTAACTCGGTTTTTTTCCTGTCTACATTGAAACAATCCCTGGTCACACCATTACCCAAATGTGCTTTCCCCTCATCTTTAGATGATTTCCGTCCCAGCAGCATCTTACCAACATTTTCAAAAGCGCTAGAATATATTGTTCACAGTCAAACCACCGAGCATATGTTCAAAACATAAACTGGACATGTTTCAGTCTGGATTTCGACCAGGCCATAGCACACAAACGGCTCTTTTAATAATTTTTGAAGACATCAAGATGGCCTTAGATGCAGGAGATGTGACTGTACTCATTCTCCTCGAATTCAGCAAAGCGTTCAACACAGTGGACTTTGATATTTTAGAAGCTAAACTATCTGCCTTCTTTTCACTGTCCAAATAGTGCGCCAAATGGATGAGCTCTTACTTACGAGGACGCACTCAATGTGTCACTCACAATGGAAAGTTTTCTACCTGGTTGTCCCTGATCAGCGGAGAGACACAAGACGGTATTCTTTCACTTTACCCTTTTCCTTATTCATCAATGACCTTCCAAATTCCGTACTCTCATCACGCTACCACATCTACGCCGATGACATCCAATTGTACTCTTCCTGCGCTCCACATCAACTAAGCAACAATATACGTTTACGTAATGATGAACTTGAAAGAATCCAACTGCGGTCACTAAGCAATAATCTGTTAATTATCCCCAGAAAATGCCAGGCAATAATATTCGGGAATACAAAATCATTTGGTTGGTGTAGATCCATGCTTCATTCAGACCTTTACATTGGTGATGTGAAAATTCCTTTTTCTCCAAACGTAAAAAATCTCGGTATTATAATGGACGAAACACTGATGGATAGATCATATCACGTATATTTGCAAAAAAGCTTATAATTCTCTGCGCTCTCTCAATCATGTTAGACACATACTCACTGAACCCATAAAACAAATCCTTACTCAGTCATTAGTCCTTCCTCATCTTGACTACTGTGACATTATTTACCAAGATATTCTTTCCAATCTCGCAGACAGACTACAAAAGACTCAGAATACCTTCATTCGCTTTACTTTCGGACTTAAACGATACGATCACTTGACCGACTACTACATGAAAGCTAGTTGGATGAAACTGAAAGACCGACGGAAATTCCATTCTCTCATTTTCCATCATAAAATACTTCAGACAAGAACACCAACATATCTCCATTCCTTTTTCCAGTTCCAAAACTCAGAAACTTTCTCGTTCTTTCTCTATTGATGCGGCCAAACTGCGGAACAACCTTGATAATAAGATAAGGAATATTTCAACAAAATACTCGATCTCCAATACATTGCGATCCTCTTTGCTCTCGGAGCTGCATTAACACAAGGACCACTGTATGAATGTTGATGGATAAATGGGTGGATGAATGAGTTATTTTTTCCATTCTTATCTCTTCCTTTTTTATTTTTTCTTAGTCTACTTGTTATCGCATAGTTAATGTCATATTGTGACTATATTGCTTTGTTATTAACTAATAACAATATAAAAAAATTAATTGTTGTAAAAAAAAATTTTTTTCTTTCAAAAATTAAAGATAATTCTATTTAATTGCTAAGGGGAGGAAACTGAATGCTCACTTCTATGGGAGCCACTCACAATAAAAACACAACAATCTGGTGTTCGAGTAATGAACAAAACATTTTATTACTCATACTGCCACTCAATACACAATATACACTACACTGGAAAATTATTATAACTACACATAACTTCGCCTACTGCGCTGGTAAAGTTCCTTTACATGGTACTCACCACTCTGCTTCTTAATTGGAGGTTCCTCTGTTCTTTACCCCTTCTTACACTTTATCACTTTAATTGTAGCACACGGCCTGCTGATATTTATGTCACAATTTATAGTTCACAAGGCCAAAAATAACAAAACAATTCCCTTCTACACTCTTACACACTACTCAAACTGTCTGGTGATGTCGGACGAGATGAAGATCTGTTCAATTTTGTGTTCAAGATTTAGCGACTCGTTCTTCGTACCAAATTAATGTTCGTCCCCTTATTTTCTTGTCTAAGCGATCTTTTTTTTTTTCCATTCACCTTCTATGTCCGCCACATTTTGGAGTTTCCCGACTCACTTCGCCTTGATTTGCTTTCGTCTTTAGCCACATTTAATATTACTAACTACTCACTGTATGAGTGCGCCTCGCATCTGCTCTGACGGGTTACAGTGGCACTTCCTTTCGATTGTCTGAGCTATGACTATACTTGCTAATTGGCTGAAATGACCTTTATTGACTCATTAACTCCTAAAATGTTACGTCTTCGCATTGTTCGAATCGCTCACTCGTTTGACCTAATTAGTCGCACTGTACGAGTATTATTGGCTATTTCAATCACCCGTTTTCTGTGACCTCACTCCACAAAAAAAAACTCGTAAATTTTTCCCTGGCTGACTCGATAAATAAATTGTTGCAATTTTATCACTGTCTGTCTCAGCAAATAGCGATCGCCAATCTTCACACTGCAATCGAACAACGATGAACTCCTTCAAATTCGTCACAGTCTAACTCAACAGATGAATTGTTGCAATTTTTTTACCATCTGGTCTCAACAATTAACTGATGCTAATTTTTCACTGTCTCACGTTCAAATACTACACTGTCTCAAAATGTTTTACATCTCAACTGTCACAAATACACTTTCCCAAAACTTTTCTCCTCTCTCCCTTCACGACTACCCACTGCCAAAAATTTTCTCCTCTCTCCTACATCACAACCACACACTCCCAAAAATTTTCTCCTCTCTATCTTCTGTGCCTCCGTGCCCTAATTTTTTATAGCTAATTTTGTGTCACGTGACGTTCCCCCTCTTCACAGTCTTTGCTTCTACTGCCCGATCTCGGTTCTTTCCCCCCTCTTAATTCTAATTGGTAGTTTCCGAAAAGATGCATTTTGTACTTTCATGTTTCCAATCATTCCAGTTGACTCCTCCCCCCTTAACGTTTCATTGGGTGCACCCCACTCTCTCTCTACTTCCAAGATTCTTTCCTCGAGATGAAGGTCTGTCGGCCATTTTGTAATTTTTGTCCCTTTGCTATCTGTGCAAGCGGCATGCTTCTAAAGACCAGGGTTTTATTATTTTATTGCTAGGCGGCATGTCCCTTCCTAGCTCGCACTTGTTCGGAGCGTCGGCATTTCTTTTTGACCCCAAATTTTATTACGTTCTTTTGAATTTTTTTTTTTTTCGTATTGCCGAACCCATGTCGCAAAATTACACATTTCTAAAGATTCCAGTTGAGACTTGCATTTAGGATACATGTCCCCCAAGAGACCTGGGTCGCGAACCTTTTTTGCTTTTGGACGTTTGCATCAAAAGTAATATTATTTCCCACGTTGCTTTGGGAAATAATATTCCCTAACATCCGCCCTCTTTCTTGAAAGATTCGTGTTCAGACTAGCAGGCTACTAAAACATGTGTCCTGCTTCCTATTTCTTTTGATCTTTTTCCAACTAAAGGTTTTTATGGCGTTATTCTTCTAAATTTTGCCCCCGTCTTTCTAAAGATTCCTGTTCAAACTTGTGTGTTTCTGAACACGTGTCCTGGTCTCTACTTTTGATTTTTCCAAATAAAGGTTTTTATGGCGTTTTTGTATTTCCAAACTTTCTACTGGGTTTTTTGATGTCGCATCGCCCCGCCAAGCTTCAGACCACCCACGTCTCTTACCGCGAACTCCGATGTTGACCCATGCTCTTTATGTTAATATTTTGAGAACGCGTGATTGAATTATTAATCAATTCAATCCACGGTCTCAATATATAGGTATTTTATCATGTAAATGTATTCACAAAGAGGTTTAGTGTAAGAGAAAACATTTGCCTTAACTTTGACTCCAAATAAAGATGCTTATTATTATTATTATAACAGACTCGTCTGCCCTCAACGTGTCGGCGATCTTAAGACGTACATCCAAATTCTCCATGGTGTCGGACTCTCTGCGGTCGAATAAGTTGGTCATTCGCACAGGTGTCATCTTCCAGGTCTCGAAAAGTCATTCACCGATGGAAGCAGTCGATATTACGCTTGTTTGAACTTAATACTTTACTGCTTGTTATGAACTTAATATTTTCTCCATATATCTTAATGCATGGGATGCGTCTGTTTTTACATGTATGCTTGAACCACATTTCCTTTGCTTTTGCTGCTGAACGTTTTATTTGTTTTCTGTGAATAATTGTTCGACATGGGTTAGTATCCGTTTTCCTTCTTTCCTATGATCTTCTATCTCCTTCTATTAGCATCGTAATGTCGTCCGCATATGCTACATACTTAATGGATTTATTTTGTAAATTTTCGAATATATCGTTCTTTAATACGTTCCAAAATAATGGAGCTCTATGGACATCCACCTGTTGCTTCATGTAAAATTTTCTGGTCTTCTATTCTTAACAATATATACCTATCATGTAAATAAGAGTGTACTAATTGTTGTATATATTGTGGTATTCCTTTCTTCTGCATCGTATTTACTATTATTTCCCAATTTCCATAATCGATTGCTCCTTCGAAACCAGAGAACAATACCGATGGTAACTTTGTGTTATATCACGTAATAAACACGATGGCGGTCCATCCGTTCCATTTTGTGGTCGAAACACATATTGCCTCTCATTAAATTTCTTCTCTTTTTCATGTCAGCTCTCTCTGATATATCCACCGGTCAAATATTTTACCAAATGTATGTAAGATAACTATCGAATAAGAGGGATATGAAGCGTAAAATTAATCAATTACAATCTATATTGGTGTTTCCTGAAACGCATGATAAAACTTCCGATGACATATTAACGATCAGTCCCCGTTCATCTCCAGGGAAGGGGATGAAAAGTAAACTAATTGCACATCCTTTCTCATAAACGTTTTTCCGTCTGTACCATCGGATGTCAAAAATTATAAAATGTTATTTTTGGCGTAGTACTCTATATTAAGGTCATCTTCACGTACCGTATTCGAATCGTTTATTATACAAATTCGTTTAATACTAATATATTAACCACCTACAATTAGCAATTTCTGTTGTTTTGAATTTAGAGGACGTAAGCAAGATAAGAATTATATCTTAATTTACATGAAAAAATAAATTTCTTTTAAATGTAAATACGTAAATTTCCGTCGAAAAAATAAACAGGATACCCGATCTTGTATGTTAAAGAAATGTTAGGGGGTGATTTTCATTATTTTCCCAATATTTCACACCGCATTTTATACTTTTGTTTTCAGTTCCGTCTATGAGTTTAGAATATCTTTTTAGAATATTTAGAAGTTTTGGTCATTCTGAAGAAGTACTGCCTCAGCGACTGGGATATTGTTTGACTGGAGCCATGTTTTGCAACAATATTAGTTATCTTATTATTTATTAATTTTACGTCATTTAACAATATCAAACCATTCCTATTATTAAGAATTTAACGAGTAATGGATATATGTACAAACGAACGCGAACGTTCTCATACGAAAAGAGACAATACTNCAAAGCATGTTCATTCTCACCTACTTAATATTGTGGCCAATTTATTGTTTGCCCAATTTGTTTACAGTAATTTAGTTGACAAAATTATTTATATCAAAACTAATAATTTTATATCAAGTTTTTAAAGTAATATTTATGTCAAGAATAATGATACCTGTAATGATTTAATATTAATATCATATTGGGACTTAATATTTCTAACACCTAGAGAATTACTAGAATATAAATATAAAAAACAATGTTTATACCATTGAATAAAGGCTGATTTTTTGAAAATCTGGACAATAATCCTCCAGACATGAAACTTGGCAGAAAGTTAGGTTTCAGGTCACTTTAATGGGAAAAGAAAATCTGACACTCCAGTGGACTGGTGGGCCCCCCCTGGGGCGGCAAATAGGGTTTTTGTAAATATCTAAAAAACTATGAACAATATATAAAAAAAATTAATAGTAAAAGTTGTAGCTGACAAAATTTGCAACAAGTTTAAACTTAAGTAATTACTACGGAAAAAGTACTTATGACCAAACTTGTTGCAAATTTTGTCAGCTAGAACTCTTACTTTTAATTTTTGTTGATATGGCTAGGTGTGTTTTTATTATTAATATTGTGAGTATGCACCACATTTAAAGATGTTAACATTTTAATAATATTTAATCGACTATTACAATCATCTTTGAGTGAGGTGATGTATCTCCATGTGTGTTTTTGGTCAAAATTCATCGCAAGGATTTTAAAACTTTAGTTCAACTTAGAGTATGATTACCTGTATTGAGGATTACTTCTGAGTTGAGGGTTTTTCTGCTTCTAGAGATAATAATAAATTCAGATTGTAATTTCGATATTATGAAACATAAAGATTTTTACGAGTTACAGATTTTCTTCAATGAGTCTTGGATTATGTTAGAAGTCATTTCGAGATTCTTTCTGCTTAGGAAATGGCCAATGTTATTATTATTATTATTATTATTGGGGTTTGAGGACTCGCCAACAACTAGGTAGGATGATATCATCCGCGGAGAGAAATAGTTTTACTGGACTTTTAAATATTGTATTGACTTCATTTATTGCCCGAAGGAACAGCAAGACACTCAGTACCTCTCCTTGAGGCAGACCATTAATCATTGCGACCGGAGAGGAGTGCTCGTCTTGAATTCGGACACGAAAATATCTATGTGCCAAAAAGTTCCTGATGAATGCTAACATGTTTCCTTTTATAACTGATGAGAAAATATCAAATGATATGTATTTAGACACCATTTCATAAGCTTTTTCTCTATCTAAAGAGACTGCTATCACAAGTTGAGCCATTGATAACGCATCGCAAATTTCAGTATCAATTCTAATTACTTGATCATTCGTGGAACGAAATGATCGGAATCCACTTTGATACGTTGAAGTTATTGGTTTCAATGAACTATCGAAGGCGGTTACAGAACATTTTCTCGAAACGTTTGCAAATGTTGCAAGTGAGGGAAATAGGGTGGTAGTTGGTTGACTTGGAGTGGTCTTTATTAGGCTTTGGGAAGCTTTGTGTTGCTCAGATAGTATTATATATCCGATCCATATAGTATTGTATATCCGGATCGGAAGATAATCAAGTCCTTTTGTTGGGAGGTTCTTTAAAAAATTATTGGGTACATCATTCGCACGCAATGAATAATTTACTTTTCTGAAGTACATTTACAAGCATTCATTTGGAATGCATTGTCATATTTATCTTCGTTATTTCTCAATAAACTCATAAGGGATTCTTGATAAGAAGCATTTTTGGGTGGTAGGGAGCCTAAGAAAGTAGGGTCGTAGTTATTGTCACTTGAATTACTCGCAAAACTGCGAGAGAATAGCATACCAATTGCCAAGGTATTACACCAATTTCGTCTACGCGAGATTTTCGGGCACGGGATAAATGATGGCCTCTAAAATCTTGATTTTTTTTCCAAAGAGTTGCTATAGACGTTTGGTTCGTAATAGAGGCGGTGACGTTTCCCCCAGATTAAATCATTGTTGTTTTGAGCGTAAGGCGTGCCTTATCTCTCTTTTCTTATCTTCAATACTACATGGTTTAATTCCTCTTGTATTAAAAAAAAACCCTTCTTGCCTTTTGTTACTTCGTGCATTCCCCGTTCCACTAGGGTACTTGCCTTATTTTTCCAGTAGTTCGGGGCATAGATGTTTCTGCTGCAACTAGAATTAAGTTAGTAAAATTATTTACAATTTTGTCTATTTCGCATTGTTGAGAGTTGTCCGTTACTGAATTTTTTTTGATAGTATCATTTATAAACTGATGTAACAAGGGCCATTATGCTTGGTTTATCATCCATTTCGGGAAGGATCTGAGTTCACTAGTTTCTTCCATGTCCGATACATTCATGAACAGTGGATAATGGTCACTGTCATTAAGGTCCTTGCATATTGTCCATGTCAGGTTAGCAGCAAGATCACTGGAAGAAAAGCACAAAACTATTATACTTTCTGATTCACTGCTTGAGTTAAAGTGTGTTGGAAAACGAGATATTAACAATACTGTCATGACTGTGCAACCACTCTTCAATTATTTTACCACTTCTGTCAGTACTCCCAGAACTCCGGAGAGTATTGTGTCTGTGAAATCACCCAAAATTAAAAATGGTTTGGAGAGGTGTTTAACAACATTATTCAGTTCAGTTATGTCAATATCTTGACCATTTCATAGGGATATATATATTATAAATAGTATTAGATGAATATGACCTTAACAACTCACGCTTCTAATAGTGTTTGGAGAGGAATGTCCTTCAAGAAGATTTCCTCTTTGACAAAAATTACAACATCTCCACTGGCGATTTGAGCGTTTATTCTGTTACGGAAGCGGTGTAACCATTTAAATGAGCGCAATGATTTCATATGTGGTTTCCGTGCATAAAATCAATTGCAATTCCACTGGACAATGCTCATTATACAAACTAGGTTGATATGTAATGCTTGGGTGAGGGGGTGATTTATTTTTCTTCTGGCGGTGGTGGGTTGGTTTCATTAGGGGTAATATTCATAGACTGAATCTTTTTAATTAATCGTGAGCATTGATTCTTTTTGTCTTTTCCAGGAAGAGAGTGGTGTAATTTGCCGGGAGATTATTGGTAAAATAATTAACTATTTCACCAATGTCTTTCACACATGTCAAAGAGGTTTAACAATTCGTTCAAATTTATTGGGAACGATTAGTCAGGCGATTCAATTAAGGTCCTTGTTTCATTCCATAGCATATCATCTTTACTGTTCTCGTTTACTTTAACTCTTTTAGGAGTTTTAGTTGATTGTTTGGATTTTGCTTGTTTCTATGAGCAAATTGGAGATTGATCTGATTCCGATAACTCAGAAATATTGTCTATGATACCAATTTCAGTAATAGATGAGGGCTCAAGTGGCGTTATATTGAGAGCTTGAGGAAGATATAGCAATCTCCTTTCCTGTTGCGAGGTGGGATCTCAAGTTAACAATGCACGAATTAGTACTTCCTACCGGAGGCATTGGAATTCATGTTTTCCAACTGAATATCAGCAGAGAGTAGTTTTGGGAAATTTTCATTGTAGGTTACAGATGAATTAACTTGTGGGGTCACAAGTGAAGTCGAACGATTTTTTCATTTTCTTTGCAGTTTTTTGCGAGGTGGTTTTTTTCCTCGCAGAGGAAACAAGTCATAGCTTTTAATGACGGGTAAATCCAATAAAGAGTATCATCAAATTCTATTTTTACCACAGGAATGTTCTGAATGTATTCAGAATGGACGAATATTTGACGCCTGAAGCTTAGATGTGAAACCCGGTTCAGACATTCCTGCTTTTGAAAAGGTCATAGATGAACCTAAACATTTAATTTTACGAGTTCAGATTCTATTATTGAGTGTGGAATAATAGGGCATACAATCGATAGTATGTCTTTGGAATTTTGTTATAAAAGGTCTAATGTTTAAGATATTGTCGTGGTCCGGTATTGAAGTATTTTCATTTCAGCTTTGTTGCAATTTCTTTGGAAGATAGGTAAATACAGACTCTGTTTATAGAAATTCTGGAAATAAATATGATGTTCGGGTTATTAATTTATGCAATTTCTTTTAATGGAAACGCCGTCAACTGAATCGATCACGATAGCTTGATCTTTGGTTGGGAACATACCTTCTGAGACTGCATTAGCGTAGTTGTGTTTGGATGTTGGTGCTGTATATGCTTGAGAACTAGATTCTTCAGAGGAGGTACTTAACTGGAGGGATAATACTCAGTACCTCGGTGGTGTTAACACTCAGTACACAGATAAAATGTTATTTGCTGACACAATAACACTATGTTCAAAGTTGATAATAATTTAAAAATAAAGCCGAACTCTTTGTCTTGTTAGCTTTCACGTACTCCTCATTGTTGGACGAATCGAGTCCGCACACTCCGGAAGCACAGTCGGCACTTATGCGTTACGTTTGTATGTTCAATATTTTCAAGATATACTCGTAACTGGCTATGAATATGTTGGGAGATAAATTTGAATTATATTGAGGGAACGTTTTGATTTAAAACTAGCACTTAAAATACGCTCATTCTATTGGTCGGCCATTTTGTCTACCGGCCAATCACCAGATCCGTTTGTGATAACATTCTGTTCTGTTTACCGTTGTTGATGTTAGTTCATCACTAAAACTTATATAATGAAAACTGCGCTTTCTCTGTAAAATCTTTCTTTTTGTGTAGACTAAAAACCTCAACAGGTTATGGGCCCAGATATAGCTTCGTTTTGAGGTGAAATTCGTGACGGAAAAATGAAATAAAATCCTAAAAACAGTGCGTGTGTGCATGAAGTTTTGTCGCTACCAGATCGTAAGTAACATCACTTCTTCCTTCAACATGACTTCAAAACAAAATGATGACGTTTCTCACATTGAAAAATTGAGTGGCGTAGATAATTTTCACGTATGGAAACTACAAATAGACGTCGTATTTCAATCCGCCGGTCTTGACGAGTTTGTGACGGGAGTTATCAAACTTGAAGACTTGTCTGTCGATAAGGACAAAAAAGAGTTCATTGGAAAAGATGCTTGTGCTAAAAAAGCGATATTGGCCTCGGTTAATAAGACTGTTTTGTGTCACATAATACATTGTAAAACCTCAAAGGAAATGATCGACAAAATAACCACGCTGTACGATCGTAAAAATGATGACCAGGTCAATGAACTTCTACAGACGTTTTACTCGCACAAGTACGACAAATCGCGTGATATGACGGAAAATATCAATACAGTTCAGAACCCAGCTTTCCGCCTGAATGCTCTTCAGCAGAATGTCACAGATGACATGTTCATATCAAAAATTTTGTCCAAGTTGCCACCAGTATATACTAATTTTCATACAGCTTGGGGATCTGTTTTTAAGACTGAACGTACGATGGATAATCTCATGACAAGACTTTTTGCCGAAGAAAAGATTATCGGAAAACCTAAAACCACCGAAAATGTTGCTTTTCAAACCTCTGAAAAGAAAAATACCCACAAGAAGACTGAAAATGCCCCAAAATGCATCAAGTGTAAACATCCTGTACATTTTAAAAATTCGTGTCCAATAAAGAAAAATAAAGAAACCAACGATGCCAAAAAAAGTGTACATATTGCAAAAAGACCAATCACAAATCTGAAAGATGCTCCTTTCGTGCTGAACATTGAAAAAGAGAAAAAAAGACTACCAGCAACAAAGTTGCTTATTTGACTTTAAAGCCTGAAAATTTTGACACCTGTAAATTCAAATTTTACAGTGGATCTTCGTCTCACATGACGAATCAACCCTCTATTTTGACAAATTGTAAAATTGAAAAATATGAAGTTAAAATTGCCAAGAAAAATCAGTACCTACGTACTACTGGTATTGGAACTTTTGATGCCAAAGAATGCATTCTACGAGACGTAATACTTGCTCCTTCTCTAGACAGCAACCTAATATCAGTTGGTGCAATAACAAGAAATGGTGGGACTTTTTACCAACGAAAACGTCATGATTTCCAAAAACGGTCATGTACTTGAGGGGGAAAAACAATCAAATGGTTTGTATGCTGTAAAACTTACTCCTGAAACCCATGAAAAATTATCATGTATTCAAGCCTAGGAAAACAAATGCTACTTACTGGCACAGAGTTCTCGGACATTTTAGCTATAAAAAATTGGAAAACCTACACAAAGAAAATGATTTGGGAATTTCTTATAATGATGTAAAAAGTGCAGAAAATACTTGCGAAATTTGCCTAAAAGCCAAACAGACCCGTTTTCCAATTAATACAGAGTGAACCAGAGCCACCAGACCTCCAAAAATTATACATACCGATATTTGCCAAATTGAAAAACCTACGTGGGATGGATACTCCTACATATTAACGTTCCAAGACGATTTTACATGCTTTAAGCAAATTTATTTACTTAAGAAAAAATCAGATACAACTGAAACTTTAAAAGAATATGTAGCAGAAGTCGAATCAAAATAAACTTTGTTTATAAAATTCGCGCAGATAATGGGGGAGAATTCGCGAATGGAAACCTGAAGAATTGGGCAAAATCTAGAGGAACCATCTTTGATTTTATCATTCCGCATACTCCTCAGTTGAACAGCTCTTTGTTGGATAAGACCAGAGCACTTCTCTATGACCCACGTTTACCTGCTGATATGTGCGGTGAATGTTCAAGAGTTGCATCCTGTATATTGAATAGAAGCGTAACACAAAGCCTCCCTGCGTCAAAAACACCGTTGTTCGAACAGTAAAATGCACCTTTTTGGATGCACTGCTCATGCTAAAATACTCACCAAACTTAAGAAACTGGATAGTCGAAGTAAAAAGTATCGCCATGTTGGTTATTCACTGAATGGATACCGCTTATAGGATGAAAATGCTCGAAAAATCATTTATGTTCGACACGTTATTTTAGATGACCAGATTCCTGAAACTAAAACTGATAACAACTACGATGACGTCACCATTGTACTGGAAATTGAAGAAAACCCAGAAGAAACTGCAGACTCGTCCTCGTCTGCAACTCAATAATCGAACGTCCAGAACAACACAGGATCTAACACCGACAGTGAAGATGACCCAAACGTTCAACCTGAAATAGACGAGTTGAATGAGACCATTTTTGAAGACGCCGAATCTGCAGACGAAGATAAAGAAGTACTTGGTCGAGGACATCGTACCAAACGACTTCTCAAGTATCTACAGGAATATGTGCTGCTAGCATACCAGGAAGCAATGAATGGTCCAAATTGAAGCTATTGGAAGAAGGCAATCAACAGCGAGAAGACTTCTATTAGGAAAAATGATGTTTTTAAATTTATACCTGCAAAAGACGCGAAAGACAAGAAACTCCTTAGTAGCAGATGGATATTTAGACAAAAGAACAATGGAAAATTCAAAGCAAGACTAGTTGTGAGAGGGTGTGAACAACGCAAAGGGGACTATTATGAAACCTTCAGCCCAGTTGTGAACACAAGTATTCTTCTATTCTTGCTTGCTTATGCAAACGCTACCGATAAACCCTACATATGATGTTGCTAGTGCCTTTTTGCATGGTAATCTTTCTGAAGAACTTTACACGAAGCTTCCAGAAGGCTTTGAAGAAGAAAAAGGAAAGATATGCCTTTTACAAAAATCATTATATGGACTAAAACAAGCTCCTATCAACTGGAATAAAACTTTCGTTGATTTCCTAAAAAAGAAAGGGCTCAATCAGCTCATCTCAGACAAATCAGTTTTAAAAAATCATGACAATTCACTCATGTTAGCAATTCATGTTGACGATGGACTTGTCATAGGAAAAAAACCCGATGTCATCATGAAATTTTTGAAAGATTTGAAAGAAAAATTTGACATTACGTTTGAAAAAGATCCCAAAGTCTACCTCAGAATGGAACTGAAAAATGAGAAAGAATATCTATTGCTTCATCAACCCAAATACATTGAGAAAATTCTGAAGGAATTTAACATATAAACTGTCAAAAGCGTGAGAACACCTTCAACTCCAGGATCATCGAAAACCTGACTCCTAACAAGAAATATTGTTGGCAGTCTACTGTACCTGTCAAACCGAACCAGACCAGACTTAACATTCTCGGTTAATCAAGCCTCCAGAAAGGTGGAAAACCCTACAGAAGGAGACATTTTGAAGGTCAAACGTATCTTCAAATACCTTCAAGTTACAAAAAATGTTGCCATAAAATATTCAAAAGGCGAAGACTACACTAAAATTACTGCCTACTGCGATTCTGACTTCGCAAATGATGAGAAAACTCGACGAAGCACCATCTTTTTCTGCGGTGGTGCCGTCTCTTGGTCTACTAAACGTCAGTCGAATATCGCCACTAATACTGCAGAAGCTGAACTCAAAAGTGCAAGTGAATGTGCAAAAGAAGTGTTTTTTCTGAAGCAGTTTTTTCATGAGCTCACAAGTGAAAATTTGAATGTAAATTTGCATATCGATAATCAGAGCACCATTAAGACGATTGAAAATGGATGTAGTGGAAAAAGATCCAAATACCTTGATATCAAGTATAAATTTACTGTCGAAAAGATAAAGGAAAACAATTTTGTTGTAAACTATTGTCCATCAAAGGATCAATTAGCTGATGGTTTTACAAAGTCATTGACTCCTATTGATTTTGAAAAATTAAGTGATAGAAACATGCATTCCACTACGTAAAATGATTTAAAAATTATTTGTTCAATGTTAAAATTTTTATGTAAAAACAAAGATTCAAAAAGAATTCAAATTTAAGGGGGAATGTTGGGAGATAAATTTGAATTATATTGAGAGAACGTGTTGATTTAAAACTAGCACTTAAAATACACTCATTCTATTGGTCGGCCATTTTGTCTATCGGCCAATCACCAGATCCGTTTGTGATAACATTCTGTTCTGTGAGTTGATGTGAGTTCGTCACTAAAACTTATATAATGAAAACTGCGCCTTCTCTGTAAAATCTTTCTTTTTGTTCAGACTAAAAACCTCAACTGAAAATTCGTTTCTACTCAGTTTTTATTGAAGAAATGAATTTACGACGATTATTAAATGTTTTTCATTTTATTTCAAACCGAGTAACTTGTTAATTTTTATCTTTTATTTTATTTTATTTTTCACCCCACGGTGGGATCCCAAGACCTCCTGCCCCCCCCCCTCCGAACGCCACAGGCCCTGCGGGCAGGCTGTCGCTTCCTCTGGTGTAATCATGTCATCTAACCTCAGTCCCTGGGATCACATGACACACTTTCCTTACGAGCTTTTTGTTAAGGACATCCAAATATTTCAAATCTTCCCATACTATAGTCTCGCTTTTTAAAATCGTAGTTCGGCCAGTGCATGAATATGCCTCTCCGGTGTGGACCCCGTACCAAATTAGGCACATCAGTTCTCTGGAAAGAATTCAGATGACACTTGTAAGACTGATGGAACCGCGACTTGATTATCGGTACCTGGATGTAACTGTTGACGCCCTGCACTCAACAATGCAGCTCAACGCCCTGCGCTCAGCAGCGCCTTCTCAACTATGCAGCTCCCACCTCTTGAAACGAGAAGAATGATCAGCGACATACTGCTGCTGCAGGTTAGACTGCCCTGAGCACAGACTATAAACCCTGAGCCCTGAGCTACGTGATCTTGTAAATTTTCCTGTCCCTAGAATCACCTGTTCTCGACCAGTAGTCGAGCTCTTCCTTAAACGTAGTCATCAAGAAGCTCATTTGATGTGAGAGGCAAATGAGATGTCAGGTGACATAGACTTCTTCGGTCACACACCATCCTCAATCAAAAGAGAACATCAAAACTTTTTACTCCTGTGAAATCATTTGCTTGCTGTCCTGTGTTATTTTTTTGTTTTCTCATTTTTGTATTCTTTTCATTCCAGTTAATCAATGTCTTCAGTTCTATTTACGTGTCATACCAATACCATTGTTAAATATATTAATAAAGTAGTACGTAATGGGTTTCCGTTGAAAATAAATAAACAAAAAAATGAGTCCGAATATGTATTTGAATTGTTCGAGAAGAGAACGAATTCAACGACCACGGATTAATGATTTTCGATTAAGTGCAACCATCGGTTGAAAACATTCGATATTTCAAGAGATTTCGAATAATTGTTACATTTTGCTTCTTTCTCTGAAATCCTAAGCATTCAGAAGATATGGCATAGCCAACATAACAAACTACAACGTGAAAAACGCGAGAAAGTATACTTGTATTATTGTAGTGTTGATATAGCTTATGTGTAAAATTCACAAAACATTAGAAAATTAATCTAACTGTTCGCTCAAATGTGGTAAGAAAGACGAAGGGTAATGTTTGTTGTTTGCAACCAATATTGTGACGTATTACGTTGTTATATTCAGTCGTTGGTGTTCTCCATGTCCTGTTGTACATGTGAGATTTCTTTCGTCATTTCAGAATTGACAACTCAGTCAACCTAAAAATGGCGGACCAGTGCCCGAACAAAAATGATATTCAGTTGGTTTTTAAACGATTACGGTCCATTTCTACTAACAAGGTAAAGTATATGGATTTTCTTATTACTGTATTTTATGCTACTGGTCCTAGTTATAAATTATTCTTCAGAATGTCATTATTACTTTTTCAATTCTATGTTCTTCCAGTTTTTATGCACATTTATGCTGTGTTTCTTTGTGTATAGTAGACTGGTGAGATGGTATCATCGTGATTTCAATTTAAGCTCTTTTTAATTTTTGTATTTCAGGCCTGCTTTGACTGCAGTGCCAAGAATCCAACATGGGCAAGTGTTACATATGGTGTGTTCATTTGTATTGATTGTTCAGCTGTGCATCGAAGTTTAGGTGTTCATGTTACATTTGTACGTTCAACACAACTTGATACAAATTGGACTTGGTTACAGTTAAGGCAGATGCAACTAGGAGGAAATGCCAATGCTGTAAGTTGGAGGGAGTTTTTTTTTTCTTGTCTTGTTTATTACTAATGATTGCATTATTTCTGTAAAACAGACCACATTTTTTCGCCAACATAATTGCACCACGACAGATGCTCAGCAGAAGTACAATTCTAGAGCAGCACAGTTGTATAAAGAGAAAATTCATCAATTGGCAATTCAAGCTATGCGACTACATGGCACAAAGGTATTAATTTTTTATAGAAGTTCTTAATTCTGCAGTTTGCTCATTATCCTTAATGTCACATGAAAGATAGTAAATAGAATGGATTTTGACAGCTGTAAAGGTGACATGTTGTACAATATAATATGATTTGTTGTTTAATTTAAAAATTGTTATAATGATATTAAAACTTTTAAAATATTTTCTCTATAGGTTTGATTTGTTACTTCTTAACATACTAAAATTTGGTTAGTAAGTGGGGTAAATTTTTGGTGCAGCCACAAATTTGGTTTTCTCCAGTTTGGCAAATGCATATTTTATTGTTATTTTAAAATAAAATTTAGCAATATTTAATCAAATAAATCTTTAATTTTTCTACCCAATGTTTTTATTGTTTTATTTTACTTTTAAAATCCATTGAGGACTCTGCTAGTCATTTGTTATTATTTATCGCTTATGACTTACTAGTACAACTTGTGTAAAGAAGTATGAGTCATGTTCCAGTAACCAATCGTCCTTTAACTATGTAAATGACTCTTGTATTTGATATGATGAATGTGTAACCTTTTCATCATTTTTAAAATGAATATTTTTTCATAATTAATATTAGTTAAGTTGGAAATGCTACATTTTTTAAAAAGAATGTTTATTATTATTTAAATTGTTTTTTAAAAGTATTATTCATGCAAGTTATGAAAATATAATCAGATTAATATCAGTGAAATCATGATTTTTTTCTCTGTCTTGATTCTGATTCACTTTACCATAATTAAATATTAGAATGATTAATTCCTTTAAAATAAAATTACCATATATATTCACTGATATACAATAAATATTTTTTAAATTTTTATTGAAGTTTTTGTGAACTTTATTCTTGGTCTCGTCCTGTTGAATCATTTCAACAGGGTACTACAATGGACTATGTCTACAAAAACTTCAGTAAGATGGTAAAGCATTGTCTGAAAAATCAAGAAGAGGAGAATTATTATTTTTAAATTCCGTTATTTGTTAATTATGTTTTATAGTAAATTGTTTATTTTTGTATTGTATTGATTCTAATTTGTTCTTCCAACTATGGGAATGCTTAATTCATTTACCATTGTGTATTGAACATGAGCTACGAAAAGAATTTATTTCTTTTGTGATAGCTGGACTTGGGGTCTCTTCAAGAGACAGCCTTCCCTAAACGGGTGAGCAGATAATCACTTGTGTGCAGTGTCCATATCGTATTAAACTGGCTTTTTTAAGTTGTGTGTGTGTGTTTCCTCAAGCACTGCCTTCTGTCTCCAATAATACCCTCTGATGAAATTTTTTGATTTAATGGTTAATGAGAATGGCAACTATTTTGTTTAGTTTCTATTTACAAACATTTGATTTAGTAATTTTTGCTGGCAATGTGCTTCAGAAAGCGTTATGTGAAATACCAAATACCAAAGATGTTGGTTAAGGAAGACTTTCAATATTCTTATCATTTTATTTCTTGCAAATGCATTAAATTATTGTAATACTTGGCATGTAAATTTTTTGTATGTGTAAATGTGCAGTTTGCAAACTCATTTATATTTTTGCAAACTGGAATTTTTGGAGTGTGACTTTGTGAAATGAGATAACATATTATTAAACTTGCTTCTTCATGTATTGCATGGCTGGGTTATTTCATATTCACTACAATATCCATCAGGCTAATTACATTTCAAAAGCGGAATTGTTTATTCCTTTTTTCAGTTACATCTTGAATCTCACTCAGAGCCTGTTCCTTCTCCAGAAGTTGAAAAACGAGATGATGATTTTTTTGAGGAACATAGCAGCGCTGTAATTACTAAAGAAGAGAGTGTATTGGATGAAGATTCACTTTCCTCTAATCTTATGAAGGTACTGTTCTCTATAATAGTTTTAAGTAAAGTTTAAGTTCTGTGCTCTGTAATACAAGTTTAAATTATTTTGCTCTATATTATAATAGTTTTAACTTAAGTTTAAGTATAGGGAAACTATCATATTATTTTTAATCTTTGATCCTCTGGTGGCAATTTTTTTTAAGTATACAATTAACTAGAATATTGTTCAAGATGTTTTTTGAAATTCCATCCCCTAGATTTCCCTTTGATTTATTTCTATGATTTTACGAAATCATACTTTAATATTTTTGGAAAGGTTAATTTTAATTAAATGAACTACAATAATAATAATTATTATTATCAATTTTCGTTAATAAAATGTCCTAGGTGAAGTTACAACAGGAGACGCTAATTTTCAAAATAAATTAATGTTGTGTTCTATCATAGGCTCACTCTAATGGATCAGCCATACTTGCTGGTCGGGGTGAACCAAATGTAGATGCTGCTTTGAGTGGGTATGTAGAGCCTTCTGTGGATCGGAAACCTACCATTGGTGTTCGTAAGCCACAATCGAAGCGAACTGGTGTAAGTAATTCTGTTACCTGAGTCTGAGTAATACATTTGCTGTTACCTGTTAAGTTAGTGTTAGTTATACATTTGCAAAATTATGTACTATCTTTAAAATGGATTTTTGTGTATTTAGTTGACAGGGAAAAAAGGTGGACTGGGAGCCCAGAAAGTGAAAGCCAATTTTGCTGATATAGAACGAGAAGCTGCATTGGCAGATCAGTTAAGAGTGCAAGCAGCAGAAGAAGCTAAACAAACTGCTCAACGTACAGCAGAGGAAGAGCAGAATCAGGTTGGTGAAAAGTTTGGATCATGGCAGTTAAGATAGTTACTACTTAGTATAAATAAATTTGTTTTATGCATTATAGTTATATTATTCTAATTATTCTTTCTTATAATTAGGGACCAGAAAAAATTGCATATTAGTATCTATTATTTTGAAATTAGCATCTTTTCTTTTGTTTATAAATACCTAAAGTTTTATTATGTTTGAGCAAAATACACAAATTGTATTAAATTTTTCTTAAGTAATGCCCCATTTTGCAAGTTTTAAGTATATAACTTATTTAGTATATATCTCGCATTTTTTCTGAATTTTCGTGGAAAAATCTCATTTATCACAACTTGCGCTTTTTTCTGGTCCCTAATTATAGAATTGCATTGTATTGTAAATACTCGATAGCATCAGAGCCAGTGCTTGCTTGTCAAATTACCATGTGTATTTCTATAAATATTTCAGATAAGCTAAGTTTGTAATAATCAACTACTTTGTTCAATATTAATGTGTTATCCCAATACATCAAGTTATTATTATTAATACAATGTGAAGTTACTACACCTTGTTCAACTGATTTTAAATTTCATTCGTGCTCCTGGATTCTAGTTTTTAACCTTCTCTTTGTTTGACCTACATAGCTAGTATTACAATCTTTACATTTTATTTTGTATTCTACATTATTAGTACTCAAGACTCCTTACCTTTCTCTTAAGAGGTAGTAGTTCGGTAAAAGTATGTTACGCACTATTCGTAAATTTTCCCTCCGATGTTGTCATTTGAGAGTTCTATGGCTTTATCTAGTGAGTTATAAATCTTTTGTACTAAAGTACTCTCTGAGTAAAAATCAATACACAACCTGAATAATTGTTCTTTCTCTACCAATTAAAAGATAGTTTAGTATCCTCACAATTAATTGATACACCAAGAAAACTTAGTTTATTGTCATTTTCCACTTCGAATGTGAATTTTATCCTAGGATGGTAACTATTAAATTTGTCTATAATGTTTTGTATTTCGTTTTCTGGCACTACACAAAAGGTATTATCTACATATCAGTCATAAAGTATAGATGTAAAATTGAGTTGTAAAATTTTCTTTTTCTAAATCACGTAATACAAATTATATCATAAATAGGCTAATTGGTCTTCCCATTGGACATCCCTTGACCTGATGATAAATTTTTCGATTAAATGAAATATGTGGACTGCAATAATAATCATATAGCTATTTCCATTTCTGTTTCTGGAGTTGCACAATGATTTTGAATAGTTATCCAACATGACATTATTCCTTTTAAACATAAATTATTGGGAAGACAAGTAAACAATGATACTACATCTAATGAAATTAATTTCATAGAACTTTCAAGAACAGTGTTTCCATGTATGTTTGTGATATCTAAACTATTAATTACAGTATGATTGGGCTCATTTATTCCTTTTCCATGTATATTCAAAATAAATTTAGAAAACTTTTAATGGACTGTCCTGGGAGGAAATTATTATTCTATACGGGACATTAGGTTTATGTATTTTAGGAACCATAAGAGTAAGAAATATTACCCAAGGTGGTATATAAACTATTATGTTTCTGTGTATGTAATTACTTAATTTCCATAGTCTGAGTAATAATTGTAAATTTCTGAATATTCTATTAATTGGATTTCTATTAATAGATTCATTTGTAGAGCTGTCTTTTAACATAGATTCTATCTTTACTATACATTCATCTTTAGAAATGAAAATATTGTAACATTCCCCTTATCCTGCCAGTTTTAAAAATTCATCATTCTCCTCTAAATATATTTTCACATAATATATATTTCATAATACCTGCTTTGTGTCTATCATTTCTGCTTTTTTGTTGTGCCATTATTATAAATCTGATTAAATACTTTCAGAATTCATTATTTTTTCTACTGATAGCTTTTGAAGGTTTAACTCTTAAGATTTTATGAGTTCCAACACTTCTTTAGACTTCAAATGTTTATCAGAGAAATTGAAGCTACTGCCAAGGGATGCAACTTGTTTAACTTCTTCAGGAATGCAGAGATGTGTGTTATAAAACCATTTTCCTCTAATTTCTTTAACTTCATCAGAAACCTGAAATCTGGAAATCAATCTTTACTGAATTTATGGTATTAGCACACACATCTTTGTATTTTCTATGCAATCTGGTTCTAGGGATATAAGAAAAGATCTCAATAATATTCAGTGGCACTTTTGTTTTCAAAATAATTTCAATTAAATGTAGACCCTGGTGTAGGTAATTAAAAAAAATATATTTATCTCTAATTTTAAAGTTAAATTTATCTGTGAATATCATTTATCTTTCTTTCTTGTTATACATCATTTTACTAAATAATGTATTGCAATATATTCCTTTCAAGATATGCACAATGAATTATCTATTTTGAGATCTTATCATTTTTCTTAGTCAGATGGAACATTTTTTCATTAGTTTTATTAGTACCTATTGAAAATACAGAAGGTAGAGCAGATCTCTAGCAATTCTGGATAATGATTTAGTACGTTATAAATTTAATAATGATGATTGTTTTGTGATATGGACTGGTAATGATACTTCAAGGTTTTCACCTTGTGGATTGTTTTAGATTGCATCTGTAAGATTAGCGTATCAAGATTTGGGTATCCAACAACGTAAACAGGAAGAGCAGTTGCGTCGTACAGACCCTGTCAAGGCACAGCAAGTAGAACGATTAGGCATGGGAGTTTCTTCCCGAATGTATGGATATTTCTGTTACTGTCTAGAGCTATTTCTGTTTGTAATTTTACAAATGCTACTAATATTTTTTGCTTCAGGGGTGTGAGTCACTCTGCACTCAGTGACATGAAAGTAATTGAGCAGGAAAGTCCGAGCAAACTTGGTGGTGGAGGAAAATCCCTTTTCGATCGAGATAGCGATAGTCTCTTCAAAGATGATTTTCACTTTATATCGCCCAGCTACAGCATGTATGTGTTAATTGCTTAAGATGAATTGTAGAGAAATGTGTTGGCAAACATTAATAATAAGTTTTCTATCATTCTTCTTCATTTATTTTATTATTTATGATTAAAGGTATAAGAGTCCTAGTGATAGCAAAGGTGTGGAATCGCTCTTTTTGGATTCATCATCCAATCATGATCGTTACTCAAATAACAATGCTTGGAACAGTGAACCAGAACGGTCTCAGCCACTTCCTGGAACCACACTTGAAGATCGATCACCATCTTCACATGAGGCTGTCATACCAGCAAGCAGCAATGGTGAAGCACAGAAGAAATTTGGCAGTGCCAAAGCAATTTCTTCTGATCAGTACTTTGGAGATTCGTCTGATAACACAGTATGTACCTGCATCCACCTATAAAAAAAGCGTTAGCNGATAACACAGTATGTACCTGCATCCACCTATAAAAAAAGCGTTAGCCACTGCTAATTGTGATAAAAAAAGCATTTGATCTTTTAAAAATTATTTTTGCTTTTTTGAGATAAAATATGATTTTTTGCCCAATTAATAAATTAATTTTGTAACACACAAAATCTTTTTGCTGAAGACTTTGTTGTGCATGTCTTTAGGGACTTTTCCCTCTTCACCAGGCAAGAACAGATGAGCTGTAAGCTCTCTTGACATCCTTGTGGGCGATGTGAGACCTTCCAGACTTGGAATCCTCTTTTAAAATTCCAACAAAGTTTTTCCCATCTTAATCCAGGATCAGTGAATAGTGTGAATTAGTTTGGGATCAATTGATAGTTCACATTGGATAGGTAGTGTTCACAACGATGATAATTACTTCGTATTTTGTACTGCATGATTGCATTGTTAGAATAATGCCAAAAAAGGAGTATTTTCAAGACACATGTTTCAATCTGATCACACTTGTATCGTATTTAGAACATAAAGTTATTGTCTGTGTTTCAGTTATTTTGGATATTACTAAAATTTAAATAAAGAACAATTATATAAGTGCTACGTAATAAATACCACATACCTGAAGTATGGCCTCTGTCTCAACTTGCTAGATAACATGTGAATAAATCTCTTTTGTATTTTTAGTGGGAACGCCGAGCAAACCTTTCTCGGTTTGAAGGTTCCTCTAGTATTTCGTCTGCTGACTATTTTGGAACTGGATCCAATTCAATGAATCGTGGTGCTGGAAGTGCAAGTCTTCATACTCCAGATTTGGAGGAGGTGAAGGAGAGTGTTCGCCAGGGTGTAACTAAGGTTGCGGGTAAACTTAGTTCTATTGCAAGTGGAGTTATGTCATCGATACAGGTATGAAATTGAACAATTGGTTCAATACTTTTCATTTCTTAGAAATTTATTTTCTTATTCTCAATATGACATGTCAATTTTCAGGATCGATATGGTTATTGATAAAAGAATATTTTTAAGAAGCTTGCCGAATACCCAAATTGGCTGCAGAAGAAGGCAGACTGCAAAATTTCTACGAACTTGCATCTGTGTGCCTTCTTATACCAATGTTTTATTTGTGAGCTATTGTCTACTAACTCATTCATGTACAGATCTTAGGTTTTGATACATTCCTTTCATTTTCTAGCTCTACATTTTCACAGCTTATATATATTCTGCTTGTGTTGCATTGTTGAATTATTGCATGTAATATATGGTTTGTTGTTTAAATGGGGAACAGTAAAATGACTTGTACAAACAATTTGGTCAAAATTTCTGTCTATATGTGATCTTAAATGGTTTTTAGGGTGCAAGGAGAACGAGTGAGGAATAAATTTGATCAGAATGAACCAAAAATTAGCTTACATATTTCATTCTGTGTTCACTTTAAATGATATTGTATAAATATCTGTTGTATGGGTTTTGTCACCATATTTGTCTAATTGTTTAATTTATTTTTTATGTAGATGTTTACGATGACTTTTTATTGGTGTGTGTTACGGTGATTTGATTTTAATACTAATGTTATCAGTGATATATTTCCGAACATGTTAGGTATTCAATAATTTCAATATTGGAAGCAAATGTAATACTGACATAGTCTTTATAGTAATGAATAATGACTCAGCAATGTGAAAGAAAATGTAGCTTAATATTTATACAATATATGCTGCCTCGTAAGTTCAGTTTGACAGTACTCATTCTAAATCATCCTCCAGCTTAGATTATTCAGAAAAACCTTGATGTATTATTCTTAAACCAATTATTTTTCTGAATATCCCTCAAATTTTATTCACAGGCATATAACATTTTACCTACTGCTGTGGTTCCTCACTCTATTGGTTTTTATATTGATAGCGTAGAAAATATAATCCTGAAAAAATATTCCCACTTCACTAAGAATAAAAAACTTTTGTATGGTAATATTTTATGCTTCTGAGAGATACAAATAGCTGCAAGCATATTTAAGAGCAATTAACAACTGCCTGTAGACTCAACATATAAGAACAATTTAATTTGTTTTTCTTGTAGAAAATAATTTTTTTAAATTTAATATTAAACATCGTGTGTGGTGGTTGCATTTATTTAAACTCATTTTTGTTGTAGTGTGTAAAAGTACTTTTTATTATTTAGATTTCCCAAGGGCAAATTCCTTTATTCAGTTGAGAGAATCGCTTCCATTATGTCAGTTGCTGCTATGGCGTATTGGTATGGGAGACAAACTAGAACTCTTGCATCTAAATCATAGGAAATCAAAGTTTGGTTATGAATCTCCCATTTTTCCATATCCTTCATTTTTATATCACCAACTTTAAAACTATACATCAAGGTTTCACTTTATAAACAAATGCTGTGGATCAGGCAAGCCTTTGATAAGTATGGCATTAGAGGATTCCCGTTTTATTTCTTATCATACTATCATTATTCCTACTATATTATATGAACACTAAGCTTATATTATGCCTACATTTGATTATGACCTTAAAATTGAATGTTTTCCTCACTTGATGTATTTTTTATGCTCGTGGTCAGGCCTTGATGCATATTATGGGTTTGGAAATATATCCAGACTTGTAATCTGATGTAGATAATTTTTTATCAGTTACTTTATTCAGAGATCTTATTATTGTTCTAGTTGTTCAGATGTAATATAAAAAGAATAATGACTCCTATGTCTGGATTTACAGACATTGCCCTCATTATTTGGTGTCTGGATTGGAATGGGGAAGACAGTGCATTGAATGTACTGCTTTTCTAGGCCTGAATTTTATTTCTGCCTATTGAGGTTGTCAAAGCCAATATTGGAGTGCAAGTTGTCTATGATTATTTAGTTTTATTATTGTTTCAGAAAAAGTATAGATTTTTGTGTGTGTAATGCTTTGTTTTTTTTTTTTAATGAATTGGATATCAGATGTATTTAGTGTTATTCACTTGTTTCAAATCTGTGTTGAGCTGACTTTAATAAATGTCTTCCTCACTCAGATTGCTCTCCATGTCAGCTGCTAGCTCATCAGTAAATAAGATTTTCATACTTTTTTTCTGTTTTAAAAATATATTCTTATATACTTGGTGCATTGACATGGTGATGCTAACATAGTTGTAATAGAAATATGCTTTTATTTTTCAATAATGTGTTTTTATCTACAATTATTTTACTTCACTAAATGAATGATAAAATGAAAAATTGAATAAATATTCATTATTTTGAAGTTAAATATACTGCAGATACCACATTTTCTATAATTTGTATTATTGGTTGTACCTTGTGTGATTGTAGTTGCATCATGAGATCAAATACATTGGAGTGCAATTTATCTTGAGTACAGATGAGGAATTCATATTATTGCTCAAATGTCCTGCAATTACCTTTTAAGCTGTCAATTTTGTCAAGAAAAGGGAATATATAGTTATATGAAAGTATTACACGTTATAGGAAAAACAGGAATGGGAAGTACTGTATTTTGACGTGTTGACTAATTTTTTATATATATGAGAAGTTGTTTTACTGATATATTTCATGAGATAATTTGATACTATTTTCTAAACTTGTAAAATTAATTTTTTTAAATGTATGGTAAGCCAATTCTTGGGTCATCTGTTTGTAATATCGTCACATGTTATGCCTAATACTAAACATTGAATGGATTTTAATTAAATTTTTCAGAAAAAGCTAATGTGGCAATTCTGAACCAAAGGCTGTTCAGTCAAGAATTTTGACCCTCTGTGAATCACTTCGGCCCTTCTGAAAATTGAGATCAAAGTATTGTACTGAAATACCCTTTTACATTTTAAGGTAGTAATTTTAAGCTCAATTGCAGTGACTCCTCTGAATTCCCGAAATAATTTTCGACAATATCTACTTCAGATCAAAGACTAAGAAAAACAAACATTTACAATTTCAATCATAGTACCTCAGGAAATAAATCTTCAAAAATTATTTTTTTATGTAATGTTGATGCCCTCATTTTCATTTCAACTTCTTTGAAAGATAAATAATAAAATATAGACATCTTTGATGCTTGTAGATTTCTCCTCCTTCCCAGTCTAGTCAGATTTGGCGGAGACATTGTACATTTTAATAAAATTTTATTCAAATGAATAAGTTTGCTTAAAGCTTGGCATGCATTCTCTCTAGTTACAAAATTCTAACACAACAAATAATCTGGAAATTAGTTGAATTTGACTAGGGTCACACTGCCTAGTTACAAAACCCACTTCCTACAACTAATGTTGTGAAATGTTTATTGTTACAGTCCTTATCATTAAGAATTATCAATTTTACTACAAAAAACCTGGTAAGTTATGGAAACAAAACAGTACAGAGCAAGTATCTGCCACAGAAGAATGAATGTTATTATATAGCCCCTTAACGTCTTTGTATTTAATTTTAAAATTACGGTAGCTTATTGAATGACAAAATTTATTCAACTAAGAGAATATACACAAATCATTGCAATAGGTTATTAAATTTATGTGTGAAAGCAATTGCAGTATTGTAAAATACAGTTCAAATGAAGGGGAGAAAAGAACAACACTATCTTGTTTCTACTCTGGTACACATTTGAATAAGGACATACCTATTATAGGGATAGGGCACAAGAACCATTTTATCATTACTTGCGGAGATCTGAACATTGACTTTTTACGAACAAACATCATCATTGAACATTAATGAGAAAAGTTCATCGACCTAATGAAATCATTTAATTTGGAAACCACAATAAATGAACCCACAAGAATAACAAATAGGACTCAAACAATAATTGACAGGAGCAAACACATTTATCTTGCCTTTACATATGATACGGGACTAAGTGACCATAACGCAAAGATCCTCTCACTTAAAACTGATACTAACTCCCAAAAGCCCCCCATAGTAACTAACAGAAGAATATTTAACTCCACAAATTTAAATACACTTTTAACACTTCTAAATGATGAAACGTGGACTTGGGTTTATGAAACCTCTAATGTAGATAGCACATACGACAAATTCTTCAACCAGTTATTAAATTATTTAGACATAACTCATCCATATAAGCAGCAAACACAAAATCCACAACGAAAAAAAACATTGGCTGACTAAAGGAATCAAAACATCATGTGAACAGAAGAGACAACTCCGTATGTTAACTAAACAACCATCATGTTCCATTCAACTCAAAACATATTACAATCAATACACGTAGTGCTTAAGAAAGTAATGATTAAAGCCCAACAGATGATGAATGACAAATAGAGAAATCTACCAATGAAATGAAAGCTATGTGGAATATTGTTAAGCAAAGCACTATGCAAGTCACCGAAAAGCAACAACACAGAATTGATACAAGACAATAACGAAATAGTTGACCCCATTGAAGTGCTAATACACTCGACCACCATTTCACAGGCATAACCAACCAACTACAAGCTCTACCACTTCCAAATGATATTCATGTAACATCAACAATGTATATCAGGGAAACAAACAAAACATCCTCTGGAATTGATGATATACCAGACAGTCATTAAAAAAATAGCAATGTACATAATCAAACCACTCACTCACTCGTATAACAACTCCTTAACCCACTACTTTTTAAAACTGCAATCATAAAAACTGCTTCCCAAAAATGAAACAAACAATGTAACAAACTGTTGGCCAATATCACTTCTCACAGGTTTCTCAAAAATAACTATTTAATGTAAGATTAAAAAGCTTCTTAACATGTAACAAAATTATTACAACTTCCAACATGGATTTCGAGAAAAAAGATCTACTGAAACTGGTCTATTTGCTTTTCTCAATGAAATTTTAATAGCACTAGAGCAGAAAGAAATCCCTGTTGGATTATTCTTAGATATCACAAAAGCTTTTGATATAATTAATCATGAAATTCTGCTCAGTAAACTAGAACATTATGGAATTCGGGGTATAGGATACAACTGGCTAAAGTCATATTTATCTTAAAGACAGCAAATAGTACTAGTATCCTACCAACATGAAAATCAAATAAAACATCACCAGTCTCAGCCCATGCATGTCACTCATGGAATTCCTCAGGACTCCACCCTGGGACCCATACTATATCTTCTATATATTAATGACATCCCATCCATCACCAACCACAAAATTGTACTTTTTGCTGATGACACAAACATATTATTCCATTCCAAAACTGCTGAAAACTTGCATAGCACTACCAAATCCTCCATCGCCACCCTAATCCAATGGTTCCAACAAAATAAACTCATAATAAACACTGACAAAACTTGCATAGTTTCCTTCCATAATCCTCATTCATCTAAACAGCACACACCTAACATCAAATATAATAGTAACCACCTCATCTTTAAACAAACAACACAGTTTCTGGGACTTACTGTACAAGATAACATGAAATGAAACTGTCACCTAGAAACACTGAATGTGAAACTCAGCACACTGAACTATGACATCAGAGTTCTAACAGCAAATTGCACAACATATACCCTTCAAACAGTATACAATGCAAATGTCCATTCCATTTTAAAATATGGTATAATATTTTGGGGACAAACCAGAAACAAAACAAACTTTTAGTTCACAAAAGAGAATAATACAAACAATTACCAACACTAATAAACTTTCTTCATGTAAACCATTATTTGAAAAGTTGAAAATACTTCCACTGCCATGCATGTACATTTTTGAAACTTTGAACTTCGTAAAAAAGGATCTACTAGACAAACAACCACTCTACAGATTTAATGCCACTGTTCATGTTCACAACCGTTCCTTATTTTATTTCTGTTAAGCTGGAAAAAAATTGTATCAATGTAATGTTTTTTTGCACCACACACACAACAATTCTCACATGATATAACTTGTTTAGAAAAGCCAAAAGATTTTATGCATCATTAAATTTTGTTTTTAAAATTAGTCAAAACAAAAACAATGGTCTATCACAATGAATGCCAAAGTATTTTGGAAATATCTACACATTATCAATCACTTTAGTGAAACACAAATAATGAAATAACAAAAAACATTCTTATATTTCCACAAAAAAAATGCTACTTTGCGTCTAAATCGACAAACTAAAGTTGAAGTTACGTTGGGAATGGATTTGACTAAAAAATATTAAGTGTTAACTAATTAGTTGAAACTTACACCCAACCAAAATGTCACTCGTACAACGTTAACTACATCTATGTATACAAATTCAATGGTCGAAACACACCTAGTTCCGAACAATCATTTTAAGGAGAATTATTTTCTAGGTAATCGTGTCGTCAAATTGTATGAAATGTCAACTGATGCAACTGATGACTGAGATGACCTAGGGACCAACCACGACCAGGACCACGACTGACTGCGACTGACCATGAAAGACTCAGCTGGACTCAGCACTAGAGCACAGATGACGTAAATAACTGGAGCACAGCCTTGATCGTCTAAGAATATGTATATAAAGCAAGGAAGAACCGTAAGTGAACCTTCATACGCCATGCTTGTTTGTGGATTGTCCGTGGAAGTCTCAATACATGGTTAAGCGGGGTAATAAAAATATTCGGCGTGTCCCATAATTGAGTGAAATCCTATACTTACAAGAATATTTAGCTAATTGGAACCAGGCCTAATTACAGTTGATAATCAGCGCTCACTTGACTGAGAGTTTCCTGGTAGCGTTCTTTTTATTCAGCACCATATGACAGTACTTTGTTCTTCAGTTGTCGTTCCTTCGGTATCGCTAAGAAGTTAGGTATTTGAAGTTGCAAATACAGAGTCATGTGCACTATTACTTTGTGAATCTTTTTTGTGTGAGTAATTTATATTCAAAAGAACTCTTAATTCTGGAATGTAAAGTGAGGTTAGTGTCACTGTTTATTTGCATGTTCTCTGTTGTGCCATTTAGTGTCATGTGGGGAAATTAAGACCACTTATGACTTTTTGTATTTCAATATTTTTTTTATTTTTTTAGTATACAAAGAGTAAGCGTTTTATTTAAGCTGTATCGTTTGTGATTTTTGAATATATCCTAAAATTAATTGCTTCTGTTGCTTACTTGCTGTGAATTTTAGGGGTGGTGGTTTTAATTACCCCAGCAAAATAATCAGAATCTTATAATTTGGGACAATTCTGGACACCAGTGGGTAAGAATTACTACTCACTTTATTTTGTGAATCTACACCTTTACATTTATAATTGAGTGATTGCTGACACTGATGCTTTACTTGAAACTAAAGATGATTGAACTATAGAAATTAAGAATTCCAACAGAATCTCAGTACTGACATTTAGGTAAACACAAATTGTGATGAGAAAAATAGCTTTATTACCAAAATTCATTTAAAATCAACACCCTTAATGAAATATAATGTATGTTTGTAATTCCCATGAAGGTCTAAACATGTTCAAAAATAGTCTTCCTGTGGAAACAAAACATAAATTTTCTATCTTTTGACTGACAAGATGTTTTTGATTTGACTTCTGTCCATTAAAAATACACCTTTTTGTGAGAAATGTAGCATATTTATCTACTTGCCTTAAACTTGTTTTTTTCTTTTCATCAAAATCAGTGTAAAGCATCAATACAAGGCTACATCTAATCTAATGAGTGACAATGACTTTTCCATTTAATTTGGTGAAAATTCAGTTCAACATTTAACGGTCTCATAAGCAACGATGTTTTCATAATATAAAGGATAAATGTATGTGGGTAAATACAGTATGAAAAATCTTAGTTCAGTAAACTAACAAACTGAGCAGGGAGAGTAAAAATGAGATGGGTATCTATCTTGAACCTTAATAGCTGTAAAAGAGTTTTTCAAAAAATTTATTGGTCTTCTCGCAATGTATATATATTTTTGTCCCTACTTGACTTAATTACCTAATCTTGCAAGTCTGCAGTTTATTTATAAAAAATCTTCTGATCGCTTATTTTTCCTTAATTTTAGAATTTGATGAGATATTTATGGAGAATCATTTTTCCTGTTATTTGTAAAACCCAAAGACAATGTGTCTGTATATTTATTCTTAGCATTAAGTGCATTTATTATTGGGGGAGGTAGCACAAACGTGCATTTTCTTTTCATTTTACAGAGAAATGGGTTGCTGAACTATGATCAGAGAAGAAGATACTTTTTGGGAATTATGGAGTATATTCGTTTATCATCGGTACATTGTGAAGTTTCTAGACAAATGGTAAAACGTTGCTTGTTTGCGAGGAATAGCAAGCGTAGTGTGGTATCGTTATCTTGGAATTGTAAGAGTAAATACACCGAAAGTTTTCTAGTTTCTAATGGGTTATATAAAACTACTCCCAACGTGTTGAGACGGTTGTCGAATTCTTCTCAAAGAGAAATCAAAGACACTGGAACTGTGACTTTTCGTACCATCAAACAATCAAATTGTGGGAAGAATCTCGAAAATACTCACGTGTGCGTAGGTCGTAAAACCGAAAATCTATTTAAGGTTGCTGAGGCGTCATGTCCCATTTCGCATTGTTTCAATGAATTTAATATCCAAATGTTACCCGATGCGTTACATCGTCGGCTGTTTGGTGTTAATACAAGAAATGCTCCAACAAGAGACACTGCACACGCCCGAGAGGATTTAGAGCGGCGTGGGTTTTTGGGAAAGACTTCGGAAGCGGTCGCTGACCCCGGAGTACAACTTCCGCGATTGCGTGGGGCTAATGTCGAAGAACATTTCCGTATCATAGGAGAGGAGCAAAGTCAACCATACCGCGCCCTCTTGCAGAAGTTGACGTCTTCCGAGCTGCCACCTTGCCCCTCTTCATGGGTATTCCAGGAGGGTTGGACACGCTATGCCCGTGATATGACCCCCGAACTGGTAGACTTTCCCTCTTGCGATGCATTAGTGTTGGACGTGGAGGTTTGCCTCTTGGCTGGACAGGAACCCACTCTCGCAACAGCCGTTAGTACGGAGGCTTGGTATTGTTGGGTCAGCCCTCGACTGGTCGATGTCAACGATGCAGAGGGAAAACCGACTCGGTACTCCTGTGAACAGTTTTTCCCTCTTGAAAGTGGGTCGACAGCGTCAAAGTTCTTCTCCGGGATGAAAGAGCGACCCCGCGTTGTTGTGGGCCATAACGTATCGTATGATCGAGCTCGTGTTCGTGAGCAGTATTGGCTGGAGCGATCTGCTCTGCGCTTCGTAGACACTATGTCCTTACACGTGTGTGTCGGGGGTCTCTCGAGTGGACAGCGTGCAACTCTGCGTTCCTCTGCAGCAGCCACTGCAGTGGACGCTGCCTGGAGAGAAGTGGCTGCTCTTAACTCTCTGTCAGACGTGCACCGTCTCTATTGTGGTGCACCATTGGAAAAGGAAGTCCGCGATCTTTTTGTGAGTGGAAAACTGAAAGACATTCGCACAAACTTTCAGAATTCGGTCACATATTGCGCTCAGGACGTTATTGCTACATGGCGTGTGTTGTCGGCCTTATTGCCGCTTTTCCTAGAACGTTTCCCCCACCCAGTGACTTTGGCAGGACTTCTGGAGCTTGGTAGCGCTTACTTACCAGTGCGCGAGACGTGGCCGCGTTTTCTAGCTGCTGCTGAGAACACGTTTGAGGAACTTCACGCGGAGTCTCGTCGATTGTTGGCGCGTGCTGCTGCTGACGCCTGTCGTCTTATGCACAACAAGGCCTATCGGCGAGATCCCTGGATGTGGGACCAAGATTGGAGCGTTCAAGAACTGCGATTACTCAAGAATGCCTCTAAAAAGCATTCTCTGTGTGACAACGAGGATGATTTCAACATTGAAGAATGGCCGGTAAAATTTAGGGCCTTGGCGGCCACTCGTTATCGTTTACCGACAAGAAGACCTCTACTTCCTGGTTACCCTGCATGGTATCGAAGTTTATGTGAACGTCCTAGTTCGGAAGATTGGACTCCTGGTCCAATTCGACTGAGTACGGGTTTGCAGGTTACGCCCAAACTACTTCGCATGACTTGGGAAGGTTACCCGTTGCATTTCCTCCGCGAACACGGTTGGGGATTTCTTGTACCTAATGCCAAGGAGAACGAGTTCAACAAAAACGAAACCAAGGATGACCGAAATGACTTCTCGGTGGTGCCAATGCTGGAAATTCGTGTAGTTTGCGAGGCGGCTGGTGCCACTACGTCAAGGATTAGTGACGTGTCACCGGGTGATGTAGGAATGGTGCGTCGTGAAGTTCAGGATCGATTGGGGTGGGCTTCTCGTCGTGGTGGCGTGGACGGTGTCGCATCAAAGTCACCGCCGTGGTACCGTGGCACCGGAGTGTCTTGTGGAGCCATTGTGGGGGAATGTTGGTTCCTGAAGTTGCCCCACAAGGATGGAGCCCCGCGGGTTGGTAGCCCTCTATCACGCGACTTCGTAGGAGCATTCGAAGCTGGTGTGCTAACTGGGGCGGGTCCCGAAGCAGCGAGAGTGTTGGACGTGGGCCGACAACTCAGTTACTGGCGTAATAATCGCGAACGCGTTATGGGACAGTTGGTTGGATGGATACCATCGGCTCTTCCTAAATCTCTGCGTGGACGAGAAATCGGAGCAATTGTGCCACAAATCGTCGTTGCAGGGACATTAACGCGGCGCGCAGTTGAGCCTACATGGATGACCGCAGCCAACGCTCTACCCGGACGGCTGGGGTCGGAGTTGCGTGCCCTTGTTCATGCACCACCCGGATATGTTTTCGTGGGCGCTGATGTGGATTCGCAAGAATTGTGGATTGCTGCTGTTTTAGGTGACGCGGCAGCTGCCGGAGTGCATGGCGCCACTCCTTTTGGTTGGATGACGCTCAGCGGTAAGAAGGCGGACAGTACTGATATGCACAGTGTGACAGCGACAGCAGCAGGGGTATCACGAGACCAGGCCAAAGTATTGAACTATGCGCGAATATACGGTGCTGGTCCACGATTTGCTCAGCGCTTGCTGCAAAGATTTAACCCGGCACTGAGTGACTTTGAAGCGCGTGACCGTGCCACCAAAATGTTTACATTAACCAAAGGACAGCGCACATGGCACGTTCGCTCCGAATGGGAAGCTGCTGCTAGAACTGTAGGCCCTCTTCGAGTAAAGTCATTAAACGCTGCTCGACGTGTAGCCGAGGCGCTGGGTGCACCCATGCAAGAGGTATTCGAACAACCACGATGGGAAGGTGGCACGGAATCTGCTATGTTCAATCGTTTGGAAGAGATTGCCAACGCTGCTCAACCTGCTACACCATTTTTAAACGGGCGCCTCAGCCGTGCTCTAGAGGCAGCTTCGGCTGAAAATACGGGCGGTGACGATCGCTTTCTACCCACGCGCGTTAACTGGGTGGTTCAGAGTGGCGCCGTAGACTTCCTTCATCTGATGCTTGTATGCATGCGCTGGCTGCAGCCACGCGCGCGTTTTTGCCTAAGTTTTCACGACGAGGTGCGTTATATGATGACAGAGAAAGATCGCTACAATGCAGCGCTGGCGTTGCACATAACCAATTTAATGACTCGAGCCTTCTGCGCACATCGTCTGGGTCTGCGTGATTTGCCCGCCTCCGTCGCATTCTTCGCATCCGTCGAAGTGGACCGAGTGTTGCGTAAGGACGCGCACCACAACTGTATCACACCGTCAAATCCCCACGGCCTCCAGCGCGGATACGGTTTGCCTCCTGGAGAAACCCTCGACATCTACGAAACCGTGCGTCTTGCTGGGCGAGTGTTACGGACTCAATCTGTCCGCCGCAAAACTTTCCCCTCCATCGACAGTGACATTTCTGAAGAGACTCGACACCCACGAGTCGTTGAACGGTGATCTCATTCTACTGATGGCAGCCCAAGGCATCTCCTGTTTATTGTGTCTCCAAGCTCAAATTACTTTCATAAGTATTTAAGGAAACTAAATTGTTCTTACCTCATTCCAAAAAGTATATTATCTGATCATTTGAATGACTGTACAACTAAGATAAAGATCTCTTAAGCATTGTCTTTACAAAGTATCGAATACCCGTTTTTATTGATTTTAGCTTCACTCTGAGATCCTGGTTAATTCTAATTACTAAAGGAATCAGTTTTTTGGATGAAACATAAAAATGTGAGACTGAATCTAATTACATATTACTGAAGTAATATGGTCTTACTTGCAAACTATGGGTGAACAGGAACTGGAATTGCTAAGTGAAGTGAAATTTTCTGATAGTTTCCATGTTACCAATTCCAGACAAATCGTGTGGTACCTAACTAGCCCTGGCAACCCGACATCTCACCTACTGTATATATTTTCCAATAAATACTTGTTGGTGAAAGAGACCCATCATAAGAAAATAATATTCACGTAAAATAATTATCATCGCATAAAAATCACATAAAATTCCTTGCGAAACAAAAATTAAATTTGGTCTTGTGGTAACTTAATTTGTGATGTTTACGATGGCTTATTTTGTAAATTAATGGGATATTTGGGACCAAATAGAGAGCAACACAATTTACAAGATGAAATTACAATGGGTTTGTGTGGGTTAATTTTTGCAAACCAACAATTCTGGGAGTAGTGACTACCAGCACAAAAACTAATTTGCCTTTGTGTATTTTGGAACAGAAGTAAATTACAGAAATTAAAGAACTGAAAGAATTGAAAGTGCTTGTAAGGTAGGAAATGACAAGTCATCCTTGTATTGTCTTTTAATTTGCTTTCAAAAGTGGGCATGGCAATCTTGATAAATATGTTAGTCTTTTACCTTGTCAATTCAGATGACATCTGGGTGGTTATCAGGGATGATTGTATTAGTGAGGACTCTTGTATTCCAATTAATGTAATGGTTCTCATTTCCTAATGGGATCTCCTTCAAGAGTACTTATTATTGTTTGCTCTAACCTCTAGAATTTCTCATTGCACCAAAGGTTACAATTTTTCAGTGTTTGTAGTAAAATTGTGAATCAGTTCATAGCTTGAAATAAAGTAAATGTGCATTTTTAAGAATAAATGAATATCCAAAAATGTGCGTTTGTTATATACATGATATGAATTCCTTTTACTTAGTCCAAAATTTTCCATGAATTTAATATTGATTTATTACAAAAAGGTGATGTTGAAAGAAAACAGTCCAAAATATGCCACACAAAAAGAGTGGAGGAATGTATTATTATGAATATCGGTATAATGAGTAATAATGGAGTCATTCCAAATAAAATCAGATAAAAATACTTGGTAATATTATTAGTTTATATGAAAATGTCAAAATTTTCAATTTTTCTGACCAAACATTTTTCAGTTATTTATCTTCAAAATTTAGATATTACTAATGCATTTTCTAATGTCTATATCTTCAGAACTATTTGCTGCAGAGAGCTGAAATTTGTCAAGTTGTCTTTAGTTTTCCATAAGCTTATGATGTGCAACTTGATTATGTTAAAGTATAATAATAATTGGTTTTTTTCATATGTCTTCCAAGATCAGAATTTGTTAATTTTTTGAGAAAAAAATTATATTTAGATATGTTTTTAAACATCTGTGCAAAATTTGAAAATGGGATGAGAACAGGATTTTTTGAAAGAAATAATTCTTTATAACAATGGACATTAAATTGACTGGTTTGAAACTGTTCCGAGCTGTTCCAGTCAAATTTAATTTCATGACACAATATACAAACTTGAAAAAATCCGATAACATGATGCAGAACTTGTGGAGGATAATGTTACCAGAAAAGATTAGACATGATTTTCATAATAATTGAATGAGACATGTATTGTAATAAATGAAGTATAAATTTATGTGAAATTTGTGAAAAAAGGTTGTTTTACATTTTGATATAATAGTATATTAATTGTACTGAAAAATTTGCTTGAATATATTTCGTATGGGTCATTGATTATGTGAAGATGTTAACCTCTCATTTTGAATTCCTATTTAATTTGTATTATTATAGTCCCAAATCAAAGGTAAAACTTACACACATTCATAACAGCATTTTATTAATGTTATTTTTTGTAAGTATTTTATTGTGGGCAGAAATTTATTTGATTATTTGTCATTTATTACATAATGATATGGTTAAGTAATTTGTTTTAGAAGTAGTCTTAATATTTGTATTTATTAAATTCTGAAGTTTCTCAGTTGATAATTCATCAATCCTTCTGAAATATGGGTCACAGATGTTCTTGTAACATGCTCAACTTACCACTTTTGGAAAATTATGTTGGTATAAACTCTCAAAAATCTAGTCACAAATAATTTAGGTCAAATCAAATTTTTCCTCTGCGAGTTTAACTACATGTAAGAATTTATCATTTAAAACATTTTGTTTTAGTAGTCTTTGTATTCTTCATAATCTTTGTAGATAAACCTTTATATATTTTTATGGTGTAGGAGTACTAATGAGAATCCTTCCTCTGTAAAAATGCTCAGTCAACATGCCACTTACCTTGATTATTAAAGTGAAATGTTTATTTTATTTGAATATTATTATATAATTATAATCCAGTAAGCTGTTCAGTTATTATGCATAAGAAAGCACCAAATTACTAGAAAAATTAAACTATTTTCAAAAAACTTTAAATTTGCTCTCACAAGGAAGATATGGCTGAAATACCTCTTGTGTAGCATTTTTCAAGAGCACTTGCATCAGGAGCAAGGACTTCTAAATTCTTCTTCTTTCCGTTTTACACCTTTCCTTGTTAGAATAGGCTGCCATGTTTGTGCATATTATTTTTTATTATTTGTTGAAAATTCAATCAGAATTCACATTTATGCACATGTTAATAATCTTATTATACGTATTATTTTCTTATTCTAGATGTCGAATTTTGGAAAGCGAAATCATTTGCTACGTAAAGCTCTCCAGGAAGAACTTCATGTACCCAAGGACAATCAGAAAGTAGTTCGTGTTCTTGCTGGTCGTGGTAACAATCTTCATGAAGTGGAGGAAGCTAATGGAGAGCGGTACCTTGCTTCAATGCCATCAAAGTTCAGGCATAATTTCTGGATTAAACGGGGTGACTACATTTTAGTAGAGCCCATATCAGAGGGTGAAAAAGTCAAGGCTGAAATAGTTCTTATACTAACTCCTGAACACAGGAAATTTTACCAAGCCAATAGATGTTGGCCTGAAGAATTTGAAATGTCTGTAAATTCTGCTGATGCTGCCAATACGGATAACTTGTTTAAAAATACCAATCGCCCACCAGTGTTTGAAATGAGTAGTGATAGTGAATCTGACTGTGATAAACAAATCCAAAGTGAAGAATCGGACTCGAGCACTGAAGAAGAGTAAATCTCCTGCGTGATTGTTATTGGTTCTTATAATACTTTTTAAATAATCATTTATATTGTAGCTGTACTCTGAATAAATGTTACATGGGTTGTGTTAAAATCCTGTCTGACAAGTTGGTTTGTACTCTATTAGATGACAAAATACAAGTTTGTTTTGCTAAGGAATAATGATTTATCATATTGCTACCATTTAATAATTTCCTTCTCGATTACTTGAATAAAAACATTTTGTAAAAGAATAGTCCTAATAATTGGATACACTATTTTGTGAAGAACGGTTTTGATTAACTCGACAAGCTGAATGGAACCAACAAGGCGCAGCACTCTAAATTAGAGTGCATTTTAAAATTTATAAATTGATATCATTTTTAGAAATCAATAAAACACATGACACTTGGAATTCATGAAAAATAAACAGTAATAGAAATATGTTTTCTCTATTTTTGTTCATTATAAACCCTGACATTTTCATCAAGAAGTTCCAAGAAAAGTTTGATAGCAAAATTAATTTCAAAGCCAGCAGTCATTATATTATGTAGTTTTCTAGATTTAGATAATTGAGATCTTAAAGAATACTAAGTCAACCTTGTGGACATACTTCATAGTTTCTGGCATCTGTCAGGTGCTTGCAAAAGTTTATCAAGAAGATTATTGTAAACTCAATACAGAATCATAACTGAATTTTTCATCTCCTTCTACAAATAGTAATCACTTGTTCCTCAGTGGTTACTTGTTATGATCACAGAAATGTATCCATAACATGGTGTGGTAAAATTTGTCACTAATTGAGAAGCAGTGGTTTACAAGGCCTCTTATCAGAGGAGGCCTCCAAAAAGCTGAAGGATGAAAAACTGGAAGATTTTTTAAGTAAAAGAGAAATAAAAAACAAACAAAATTTACACTTAATGAAGCTTCAATATAAATTATTTGCGGTGAAAGAAAGCACAATAATTAAAGATGGCATAATTATTTAAATGTTTACCAGGAATGCCATACATCTTAGGGTCTAAATGATGAAATTTCTAAATTCTTACATTTCTTTGCAACTGCCTCAACTTTCAGGCATTGTATTCCCTCTCTTATTAAGTATCCGATGTACACAAAATATTGAAGATAAATCCTTAAAAACTAAAAATTCAGCTGAAGTGGTTGGAATAACATTACTGTAATAAAATCATTCCAAAATAAACTAGATCCTCTAGTATACATAATTAATGTATCACTCTACTACAATGTAATCTATTTACTCGGTGAAAAGTAATATTTCATGTCAGTACTATTAACAATTAAGTACATCACTTTCTAACCAGTGTTGATAGAGAAATGAATGTGTTAGAAATCTAACTAGTCTCAATAAATGTAAACTACTCAGTATTATTTTTTTTTGTTAAGGGGAGGCACCTCTGAAAATTGAATTTCCCATTTTTTTTAATATCAAAATTTAACCACATAACAATTTCCTCAAATTTATTTTGCACTATGTTGAATAGATTTTTTATAAAAATCTGTTATTTTGCAAAGTGTAAAAAAAATATTATACAGGAAAGAACAGCGTGAAAAAAAAGGGGGCGGTACACAGAGCACATGGACATTTAAACCATCGGATTGGACATTTAAATACGTCAGACGAATCAGACTCCAGGACTAATTGTATTTAGTGATGAAAAGCAAAAATTAAATTTTTCAACAAATTTCATGAATTTTCAGTTACAAATGTGTTGTAACTAAATGCAAGGATATTCGTTAATACTCCATTAAAAAGGAATCAACAGTGTACAATGATTGTGTTCCACATTTATTGAATCATGAACATGATAATGAACACAACATACACCAATAATATACAACATTTTCAAATCAATAAAATAGGAAAAAAGATGATTTTCTCAACTAGTTTATTTTGTTAGGTTGATGTTTCTTACAATTATCACACCCATTAAGAGTCTTTTTGAAAATTTTGGTTATTTACATATCACTACATAACAAAATGGTCTCAAACCGGCTTGGCTAAACTCTTCAAATCAACAATGCATTTCTGAAGTGACTCTTTTTCCTGCTGTGGTGTAATAGACTTCATTACATTCTCTACAATCCAATTCACCATATGCTTTTGGGAAAGGCGTCGTTCAATATTCTCGCGCTCCACTTGGTAATCAAGTCGTCTCTTTACCTGAAATATGAACACAGCTATTAAGTTCTAATATACAATACGGGGAAAAGGAACATTAAAAAAATATGAATTCTATTAATAGAACAAGAAGAAATGTTGATTTCACATGTAATTTTCTCGAAGTTTACTGTGCTATCTATAACGGTAGGAATTAAGTCTTATAAATATTAACAGTTTGTTTGTTACCATAAAACGATTAAAAAAATTTCTACCTTAGTAAGTAGCTTTTCCCAAGATTCACCCTTGTAATACAGGACAGTATCATCAGCGAAAGACATGTCCATTGCTTGACTTGTGACAGATTATAATTATGTCATTGACACCAATCAGAAAAATTGCATTTATCTTTTGCTTCTGAAGTCTGATTTTATTATATTTAATAGTGTTTCTTTTAGCAGAATTCACAATTATGTATTAAATGAATAAGTTCATTTGAACATACACAACCATTTAATAACAAAAAAACTGACTTTAATGACTGTTCTTTTCTCAAACATGAAAATGATTATTAATTTGAAAGCTTATCATTACTTCATCATTCACTAAATAACAATGCAAACAAAAAATTAAGCATTTCCCTCTATCATGTTTGTTCTTTAATCAGAACAAACTTGTATTGAGAAAAATACCTCTCACTTCTCAAACTCTTGAATGAGAAAGCAAGTTAACCAGTTAGCACCCCAGAATCAACACCTTCATTCATGTTATATCACTGACTTCACCATATGAGTGAAAAATTCATCCAAAACACCTCATGTCTATTGGCAAAACAATGGAGAAATTAAATGCACACACAATTGTGTGACTTCAGAGCATTTGATCTATATCAATATTAGCATTTATACATTTTTAATGTCTTTAAATACCAAAAACTAGTCAAAATCTGTAATAATGACCTGTTTTGCTTTTCTCCCCCTTATCTCTTTTTCTTTGTAATAACTTATTTTACTGGAGTTTCATTTCCCCATATCTTTTCAAAAAAATTGCATTTATCACAGCTCGCGATTTTTTCTGCTTGCTAGTTATTAATACAAATCAAAAACAATAGAGGGCCCAAAGAGGGAATCATGTGTGTTCGATATTTCTTTACTGAAACTTAAAAACCTTAAATTATTTTAGTTCTATGCTTCTAACAATACGATCCACTCTATCCAATTTTGAGAAATTAATGTGGTCAATATAACAAGACAGAATGTTTGCACATAAAAAAGTTGTAAATTTAGCTAGAGCATCATCAGTTTATTTCTTTTCTCTCAAATTGAATTGCTTTTTATAAATGATATGTTGGGGAAAGATTGGTGTATTTCAACTTTTCATACTCTTCTATGTCTGTGGATAAAGTAGAAGTAGCCCATATTTGTGAATTTCAGTTTCTTATCCTACTTGTGAATCTGTACACCACTTGTTTTTACAGAAGAAAGCAAATTGCCATCTATATGTATATTATTTATTCCTGTAACTAGAAGTGACACAATGTATCCCATCAAGTTATGGAATTTGGCCGAAATACCATCAAAACTTTTTTATTCTTATATTATCTTCAAATATTTATTTTACTTTTTGGTGAGTAATAATTAAAACTTCAGTCTTCTTAAAAGGTTGTATATAATAATACAATTCAATTTAATTTCTCACAGGAGAAAACACAAATTCAATTAACTTTCTTTCCAGTTTTCATTTATGACATTATATTTAAGGCTCAATACATAATTTTATAAAGAAACCATGTTTGTTCTTCCCATGTGTGGTTCATCAAATAGAATGAAATCCAGTCTTCAATTTTTGTGTTTTCTCAAGCAATTGATTCAGATATTTTTCTTGTTTCAACTGAATATCACCCTTAAAAGCAGAGAATCACAAATAATTAGAATTTTGCAATTTTCTGACATATGCAGCAGAATTTTCAGCGCAAACTTACATCAAAACACATTTCAGAATTTTTTTCCCAACCATGTTAAGGTACTCATTTTTACCGTTCATTTTTTCTTGCATACTTAAGAAAAATTTATCATTAGTAAAAAAAAAAGATGATATATATTTTGAAGAAGTTTGATGTCTCGTGTCTAATAGAGACCTTAATAAAGAGAACCACCAGGGCTAGAAATTAATGCAGAATTTCTCATATTTCTGGAAAATACTATGCGCAGTTTCCTAGTGGGGTTAAACCAGCTATTGTTGATCACATGCTTATGTTGTTTCCTTCCCTTTCTCCCTACTTCACCAATAAGAGGCAGCTGGTGCTATGAGAATTGGTGCATAGTTAATATGTCTGTTATGAGAAATAATTCTCTTTTTATGCTCTCATGTCCAATTGATAAAAATCTGTGAAATTCCTTAACTGTTAAAGATGGAGCATAACAATTTTGTAGGTTTTTCGTAAGATTAGATAACAAACCTTTTTTTCTAATTCTAGAGATTAGATCAGGGGTCAGGTTAAAAAAACAATAGCTTCACTTCACTTCCTCCAGTACATAAAGGATTCATTTCTAGCCATATATTTAATAGTTTTCACTTTTCTTTGAATTGCATTGGTGTCTTCAATTTCTTTATAAATGTGATTAAATTTTGAACCAATGTACAATAGTACATTCTTGAACTGGGCACAATATGGCAATGCAAAGTAATATGCAAAGTATCATAGCAATGGATACAGGCTCCTCTAATCACATTTTATTGCCAATATAGAGAAAACACTCAAGAATGTACGGTCCTCTCATAGTGAGGATTTTCATATTTATGAATCCATAAAAGAAACATACATGCAAAGTTTCATTCAACTCTGAAATCATAGATGTCAAAACATTCTTTATTTGCCCTCTCACTTTTATTTAACAGAATAAAACTTACTGTCAAATAAAATATTTGTCATAAATGGGTAAATGCCGTCTCAAAATTATGGAAATATGAATTACCTCACGATATGCTGTCATCAATCTCTCCCGGTATGCTGCTTCCAACTGAGCAGCAATATTCTCTCTTTTAGCCTGCAAGAGAAGAGTTTGACCCTCTGCTCGCCATTGCTCAAGTTTTTCATCTTTAATGCCATCCTCAGCAGCTTGAAGCTGCATTAATCTTCCTTGTTTAAAATCATCTTCCAATTGCTGAAAATTAATATTAATTCCTAATTAGTAGAAAAATGCAGATGGATATTTTAGAAAAATAATTGTCCACGATATAACCTTCCCATTCAACAAAGCAGTGGGCATTCTTTGCATTCTATGCATGAAGAAAAAACAGAAATAAGGATTTACTTTGAAACATAAAAACTGTCTTGGATTTGAAGACTGGATGAAAAAACATGGGTCAATCCATCAATTTCTTAGTAAATTATTTACTTCACCTATGGCTTTGTATGCAGGGGATACTGCAAAGTAGAAGTGCTACAGCAGATATTCCCTCTTGCATGCTAACTTCAGGAAGTTGCCAGATACCAAGGCAGATGTGAACAAGTAAAAATAGTTTTGAATGAAAGAAGGGATAACCAGAAGCAACCCATTATATTCTGCCACAGACAATTTGTTTTCAAAATAGTCAATTTCCTTCGAAAGACAAAAATATTTTTTCCTCTACAATTTACACTTGGACCAAATAGAATTTGAACTGCTGGCTCCAGAGGCGATACTATTAAAGAGTGGCACCAAACTTAAAAAGGTTACGCACTGTCGCAACTAAAATAGAGTAATTTAACACCTAGATGAATGAACACCTATTTTAATTGGCAGTTGTTTATAATTTTGAATACATGTCCCACTAACTGATTTGTTTCATTAATGAACCTTTCTCAGGAAATTTTATTAAGTTTTCTATTTTTATTTTTCTTTCATGTTAAATCACAGTCAGGTGTGTGTTGCCGATTGAAAGGGTTCATCTGATAGTACTCTGGTTATTGAATGCATCTCTAATTGAATATTTTTGTCAAACTGATAAAAATGCATTGATTATTACAATGTTCTGGCCATCTAAGTTAACATTGTTTAGAATTCACTAATATCATAGTATGTTTCTTTATAATTGGTAATATTACAGAAAAAGTGTGAAAATGGCTCTCAGCAACACTGAAGAACAATTATGAAATTATTTACATCTAATTGTGAAAATATCTTACAGTTCCTTTTGACATTTAGAAAAAAATTTTCAATGAAATTCAGAAATTCAATATTTTTCCTAAGAAATAAATTTCTTCTCTTTACATGCCAACAACTGTAGGTTAAGTTAGTTGATACATTAGCCACTTTTGAAAGGGGTTACAGAGCCAAGGTTGAAAGAAAACTGCTGCATTGTGCATTAAAGGTAGAACAGGATTTGCAATACACCTTTGAAACCAATAATGTAGTAAATACTAGGAAAATGAGAGATTGAATACCTGCAGAAAAGATATTCCAAAATACAGTTGCTTGGTGCAAGTATTTGAATTATCAATAAAGAACTTGGGTGAGAAGCCTCACGGCCACAAACATCTGCTTACACGCAAATACTATCAATATCATGAAAAAAAAAATTTGCCTCAATTTCAATTTAACAAGAATCAGAGAGAAAATAGTGTGGAACAATTTTACCAACTATTGCTATAATTATGAAGATCTGATACTAATAATAATAATATATCCAGAATCAGAATAGTATATAAGGCAGGCTGCAAAGTTTTCTTTGCACCTTTCACAGACCATAATGGAAAATGTGGCATAAAATGAATGTAGTTATAACACATCAAGATCCTAAATAATATATGTGTGCAGGGGATAGAATAGAAGTGATATTACAACATTATTAAGTGAACATAAACAAACCTCTATCTGACCATCAGTGTATCTTGCAACAGAAGGACCAAGCTTCTTTACAGCAATAACACACAGAATAGCTATGGAAATTCCTCCAAAAAATTCATGTTCCATGACGTAAATTTCTTTGCTGAATAAGTATGTTAGAAGTCCCACACCAAATGTGTAAGGGCCTATATAAAGAAAAAACATTCTATGATCTTAATATAAAACCTTACGAAACTATTCAAACGCATGATTTAAGTACGTACTAACCTGTAACACCAGTTTTCTTATAAAACATTGTAAACCATTCATCAGGAATAAAACCTAAACGAACCTTTCCCGGATACTCAGCTCGCGCTGGTCGGGGGAAATTGACAACATCTCGTTCGGGGCCTTCCACAATAGCCGATGGGGCAGTAGCACTTGCCGCACACCGCACTGCCAAGTACTGTCGGCAGGGCTGTGAAAGTACTGTGAATAACAAAATCCTCCCTTGAAATTCCTTCAACACGAACTCTTGAAACCATCTTACGTAAGATTCATGAATATTTAAATATTTAATATAACACAATTGTAAAGAAAGCGGGTAGTTACCTGACGAGAAGGCTGCTCTAGAAAACATTATGGATTACTGATTTTGCTCTCTACCGCCTGTTTCTTGACAACCTTACTTGGGGCACCTACCCACAGGTCACCCAATCCAACCCAGTCCCAGATGCACCCAGATAGAGGAAGATGGCGGACAGAACAACTGAAATCACATCACTGCAAGAAGAAAATTGAAACACAAAATTAACCTGTTTTCTTTCTAAGAAATAAAAACTAACAGAACGAAGTATTTTTTGAAGGATATAACCAAAACAAAAATATAACCAATTGATAAAGGGATACGCTACAAGGGTAATTCAGTAGGGTGATCACAAAGAATAAACAGTCCAGCTTACGGAGAAGTACAGCATGTGACCGTGCGATGAAAGAGCGGGAAGCCCGTCTGTACTTCTCTGTTTTATAATCTGTGGGGAAGCCGAACACCACAACCACTCTGTAACTGCTATAACTTATACTGCTTGATAGTACGTAATTACAAGTATTGGTGTGGGAGGACGTGTTATTGTAGAATATTTAAATGGCGACTAAAATACAAGATTTACTTCGAGAAAGAGAATTACTCCTAGCGGACATAGCGCATCTTGAGTCATCTGTTCGCTCTCTTGAACTGAATCTTGTAAGAAAACAGGATTCAAAAGTAATTCTTAATGAGTGAGTAATTTGTATTTAATCCCAATATCGTAAATTGAAGAATTATATACTAGTTCTTTTTCAGAGAGGTTTTTCTATGTACTATCAAAGTTGAAAACTACAAATTTATATTTTTCTATTGGATCATCTCCTAAAATTCCAATTGAATTGAAATTTATATTGTGATGAATTGTGTTATGAATTCTCCACCAGATAGAAATGATTTTATTTTTTCCGTTCTGTTACTAGAATCCAAGAAATCCATAAAATATCTCCTGATGTCAATAAACTTAAGAAACTTACTAATTTATCATCACTGGTTGCTAGAATTAAGTTTCATAATTTAGTAGAAGTTCATGTGGATAACATTATTTCTGTAACATATGGAAATGGATACTGCGATGAAGTGAAATTTAATTTTCAACTTGAAGTAGAAAAGGTCAGTAATTTAATGTCGCAATATAAAGATATTATTTATATTAATTTGTATATTAATACAACAAAAAGACAAGCTATTTATTATGTGGTACCATTTTAAAATGTTTGGTACACTAGTAATTGTTTCTCCATGACCCAACTGTCGACTCACATTTTAATTCATACTCTGGACATTATGCCATTTTAGAAATGGGACATTACCCAAAGTTGACCCAATAAAAATGAATTGAATCAGGAATAATTACACGTTGTAGATGCCTGGGATATAACCTATACTTAGATCCAGAATGGGGCGAAGCTCCTAGTGGTAGTTTTGGGATAAAACTTAGGGAAGAAGATTTATAGGATAAAATAAAAATAAGTAATAGAAAAATTACACGTGGAATCTTGAGTGTCATGCCCTGCTAGATTATTAACTGCTTGTATTTAGTAATGAAATATTATTAAATTTAATGACTTAATAACTGTGTTATACACATTTGTAAGATTTTTGTTACAAAAAATCGTTACATAGGTCAAACCTATAAATTTCACTAATACATTTATAGTTGTTTATCATTATATTGCTATTCATTAGAATCATTGCTTGGAAACATAAGAAGTTATTAAAGTTTGTTTTTACAAGCTTTTAGTTAACTTCACTTGTTAGTTCATATGTTTGGGCCAAATCTTGCGACTGAATTGTAAACCAGTTCCCCTCAACTGATTGGACTGAAATTTGGCACATATATACAAGTATAAACTTTCTGACACATTATTATGATGTATATTTCAAATAAAAACTTGTAGAAAGGGCTTTTTTTTTATAAAGATTTTATTCCAAAATAACTCGCGGCAAATTATTACCAGTAAGCTTCCCATGAAATACAATCGGTCTTTCTTATACAAGTAAGCAAGCAAATTGCATAACCTACGCTTTTCATTTTAACTTCTTATCTTATAATTATGATCATTTCAAAAGATGTTTATGCTACCGGAAGGTTTATCTCACGGATGCTAAATTGTTTATGCTATTTATTTATATTAATACAAGTTTGTGTTTAAAAGGTATTACAAGTGAACAAGCAAGATTAATTATTATGACAAATAAATAAACAAATTCTAATACTAAAATGTATAAAATAAAATAATAAAAAGAAACCTTTTTAAAAACAAGCTTTTATTTAAGCGATGTACTAAAACAAATAAAAGAAGTTAGTGTTTTTATTAAAGTAATGCAATGTCAAATGCTAATACCTCCTTACATATTTCACATTAGTGGATCCTAATGAAAATGTACGTACTTACAATCTTCGTGGATGAAAATGATTTAATTATTTGTCTTCTAAAAGTTTGTTCCGCAAATCATAAATAAAGTACATACTTCGGCAAGTATTTACTCACTGTCCAAACTAAATGAATTGATATCCACTTTTATGAACATTTCGTGTGACAAGCTTTTTGAAAACAAATAATTCAACATAAAATATTAAATCATTTTCAGCGATAAAGATAGTAAGTATGTTGACATCCCCATTGAGACATTGACCATCCCCATTCTACTTGTGTTGCAAAAACATCAAAGAATCAAAAAGGGAATTATTCTTAGCATGTATTCAAGAGCATAATCTTAATACACTCCAAAATCTTGTTGTGAATGTAAAAAGGAATTATGTGGGAAACTACAAAAAAGTGCCTTTACATGGCAGAATATTTTTTTAAATTTAAATCAGATTTTTTAAATTTTAATAGGATTTTTTATTATATTTATATTTGATGTATTATTTATTTAGTATTTATATTACATCAGTTATCAATAATAATAAAAAGTAGACATGTTATTTAAGTGATCAGTTTTCAAACTAATTATTACATTATTACAAATTCTATCTGACATGGAGATGTAGATGCATTCAGTTCAGTGAGATGGAGTTGTATCCGGTACCGACCTAGGGTTTGGTCCACCCAGCTCTCCACTTGTGAGGGGCCTCCATATGGATCAGCAAAATCATAAAAACACGTCAATTTGGACACCAATAATCTCTTAAACTTTTTTGATACAGTAATCTGTATACAATTAAACAATAATTTAGATTATTGTAAATATTGACAAAATTGTAAAATTATTTTTGTAAAAATTGGTTACTGTAAAATAAATCAAAATTTTCTAATACATTGGTGCGGTTGGTATGCACTTGTTGCCAAGGAAACGTGTGTGACTTCAAGATGAGGTTCTCCTCATTAGACTTCCGCCCCGGGCCTCATTAGAGGTAGGTACGCAACTGGTTGTATCTTCAACGTGATGCGATTGCTAAGAGATCTGGGTACATTATAAAAATAATGGGCTACAATTTTGACGAGAGAACACGGACGATGGACCAAAAACTGGTAACATTACGGGTGGAGTTCAGGACCGTGGTCAGAAATCACGGGCCTCAGGACAAATCGTTCCACTTTTCCCCCTCCACTATCCCATCTCACTGTCTCTACACTTTCATTTCCTTTTAGGTAAGCCCCAATTGAAGATGCTGAAAAAGTGAACTTCAATCTCAAGAAACTAAGTGACGGCTCATTTTTCTCGTCTACAATAGACGAATAGGACAAAATGTGAATCTCACTTCTGCGATTTTGTTACTGAAATAAGACAATGTTACTCAAAAAATGATATGTGCTCCCGACAGTGTTAATTCTTTATACATTTTTCCTAGGTTTTATTAAGTTAAAATATATTACATACTATTACTGACTATAAAATTAATGTTTTCAAAATTATTGATTCCCATCACACTTCATCAAAGCTTTTGAGTTCAAAGTGGTAGAGGTGTATTTCTAAAATTTATGCGAGTCCGAAATCAGCTAGAATAAATCTCTGCCAATATTTTTTGGTTAAACGCTTTGTCAATTTGTTTTTGTATTTTATATTGTAGATATTTTGTAATTTTTACTTTTATTTGCATGTTACTACAATGAAATAACGTCTTTTTAAGCATTTGGAGGTAAGATTTTTGCTAGGTGTGTCCTAATGTCAGTGCTCTCTAATTTGAATTTTTTTTTTTCTCATTAATCCATTATTAAAACTTTTTTGGGGGGGAGGGGGGGCTTTACGTCTCGTCAACATCAAAGGTCATTGGAGCCCTAAAAACTAGTACAGGTAGTGAAAATGCAGTTACGCACTAGGGAGAGCCAACATGACTCTCCCCGCGTGTGGGACTCGTCGAATGACAACCATACCCACTAAAAACCCTCCTGAATTACAACATACCAAAACATACATCAAAAAATGAGGAAAATGAAAGATACCCTAGCCCTAATAGCGTCGGGATCGAAAAGAACAAGAGGTGACCAAGCAACGTCAGGAAAGAGAAAGGAAGGAGCCTTGCACAAGTGGAAGCAATGCCAGACTTAGCTCGGGGCCCCGTGGTTCCCAAACACGTACTTACTAGATGTAAGTTCCCCCGAGGGGTTAAAACTTCTTGTTATGCCATAACAATGGTATATGATGTGCCTGGTAAATTGGGATGTTATTAATCTATTTTTTTACTTTAAGAGTACTTTCTACATAATGACGTAAAAATACCCAAGACAGTTTGGTATACAAAAGAATGTTGGACGTGTTGCTTTTGTATTCTCTTAATATTACGAAGACTTTTAAGTGCAACATAAGAAGTCCCATGCGAAGCCAGGGGAGGGTGCTACTATAAAATAAGCCTAATTTAATAACCACTTTAAAATTTAGTACCTTTCCCGGAGGAACTTTCTCAATAACTTCCCCAATTTTTCCTGATTTAAAATAAATATTTTAAGCGATTTCATTGCAAGAATATTTTTTAAAATAAACATTAAAATAAAATGTTGATACAATTCATAGCTTTATTTCATGTGCAATTTTTATTCTAATCTTCTACAAGAATTAGTTTCATGTCCATTATGTACTACGAGGTTTTTCGATTCGGCGCCTATAGCTGTAGCACTGAGAGGATCGATTTTGTTTGTTCCAAACATAACGGCGTTTTCATTGCTCGGCAAATTGATTTCTTCGCTGCGTTTACTATATGCCTAGAATGGTAACTCAACCTTCAAACGAGAGAATAGGACGGGACGCCGTAGAAGTGTGAAAAGTTAGTCAAATCACTGAGATGTATATTTGTTTTCTTTATTTTTACTCTAATTGTTATAAAACACTACAATATGAATAAAAATGACGAAAAAAGTTAATAATGTTTAGCTATAAGTTAATAGTATGGTACAAATAATATTCAGGATGTCATTTGACTAGTTTAAAATGCACAAGAACATGTAAAAACAAGGTACCGACCGCGATGGTTTCGTGATTTATCTATATCACCTCGGAAAAAGTGAAATATCTTCCTCAGATGTCCAGCGACCTATTGATAAAAGTGATGTGAGAAATACTACGGAAAATGTACTACAAATCATAGTAAACTTCCATCACTTTCGTGATTAAAAAGTTGGTCTTATTTTGTAAATAAGTGTTTCCTCTATAAGACGCAATGTATTTCAACATAAATTATAATTGCAATTATTTCATTTAAATGGCCGGTGAGGTATGTTTTTCAAATTGAAATCACAATAAGTATATTTTACTCTATTTATGCCTCTTTAAGATACTTTGGTAATTTAATTCTACCTACGGTAGTCTTACCTTC
>NNCF01126870.1:182795-197005 GCA_002313205.1 Laupala kohalensis | reverse complement strand
TTTTTTTTGTGTGTGTGGGGCTTTACGGCTCGTCGACATCGAGGTCATTAGAACCCTAAAATTCAGTACAGGTAGGGAAAATGCAGTTACGCGCTAAGGAGAGCCAACACGATTCTTCCCGCGTGTGGGACTCGCCGAATGACCACTAAAACCCTCCTGAATTACATGTCAAAAACATTACAACGAGGAAAATTAAATATATCCTGACCCTCGCAACTTACTAGCGTCGGGATCGAAAAGAACAAGAGGTGACCATGGAAGGTCAGGAAAGAGAAAGGAAGGAGTCTAGCACAAGTAAGTGGAAGTAATGCCAGACTCAGCCGGGGCCCCGTGTTTGCCAAACACGTACTTGGTGAAAGTCCCCTGGGGGGACTGCCTACTGATAGCGAAAGTAACCGACTGTTTCTTCCAATAGTCTTAATGGGACATGATTAGAAGTGTGCCAGACATCCTGTTGCGGACCCGTAGTTGTGGTTCCCGACAGCTTTGAAGTAGTTCCACCGAAAAATGCCATTGTTGTAAGCGGCGCAAGATACCTCCCGCTCTGGCTGCCGAGCCGAAAGTGATGGCACGGGGGGTGAAAAAGGAGGAAAATAAACGCTATCCTAAAAACATTTGTCATTAAGAGCGGAGGGTCAACTAACCCGGCGCAAACTTTCCGGATTTCTCCGCTGACCACCGAAGTACATCGGAAGAGTAGTGAAGCGTTTTCGTGGAAAGTGCGATCGTACCACCCGATTAGCACACAGCCACGGTTAGCGGACTGGCTAGTAGCTGCCGGGCGAGAGCGGGAGGTTTTTTTATTTTTTGTATGCTGCGCAGCTTATACCATATGTCGCGAGAGTCGCATTCGGGTTATTGATATCTTGTAACTAGCGTGACATGCTTGTTTTCAACAATATAATGAATTGCAAGGAGCGTGATTTTGTTTTCTCTATGTACCGTTATTAACTTAAGTTTGACACCATTTTTATTTTGATTATCGCTTAAGATGTCCAAGTTTGACCTAAGTTTGAATTAATTTTCAGGTCAAACCAAACCTTATTTGCCGTACTTCTGAATACATTCATTTTATAATTGTTTCAGCAGTTCAAAAGAACAATTTATGGAGCTATTAACAATTGTTTCAGTAGTTTAGGGAAGTGTTAGCACCGTTGCAACGAAACGGCAGGGAGATTGTTCTAAGTAGAGCTGTTAAGTCAGGTCGGAGCGATGACTTTGCAACGATGCAACTGTGGAGCGTTGCAACGAAACAGTTAACGCTCCAACATCAGACTAAACAGCCCTTGTTGCAACGACCCATCTCTAGACGTGACAGAACGCACTTTCGTTGCAAATATTTGCGAGGGTTATTGGAGTGAGGAACCGTGGCCGGCGCCTCCACTCCCACCCATTATTTACTCCTTGTAGCAGATATTGTTTTATTGGCCGCAAATCAGGGGCGGATCCAGCAAGTGATCTTGGGGGGGGGGGTGATTTTGTCAACTACTCTCCCCTCCTCTGCGATGGTTTCGTCTTCCGAGGAATCGCCCTTTAATAGTAGTAATTAATAATAAAAGAAAAGATATATTTATGGTAACGGAAGTATTTATTTTGTTTTCAGTCTTGTTCTTGCATTTGCATGGTTCTTTTGAAATGTACTTTTGTATACCATAACATTGCACTGCATATAAAAATCCTTTACCAAACGAAATGCTATGGAAAGGATAAGTAGTGACAAGTAATGTAAATCTCGGTGATGTTAACTTTGCACAAGGTTCTGGATATTGTAATTCAAATGAAAAAAAAAACTAGTTGAACATGCTCCTGTGTATTTTACAAAGTCAAGTCAATTGATATTTGCAACAGTGGCTGATCCAAATGTCACAATGCCATGATTTTATCATGACACAGATACACCTGAAGTCCTGGAGTAATGTTATACATGTATTATTCTATTCAGCACAGAGAAAGAAAAATAAAGAGTTATTGTTATGAGATAGAGTGAAAGTGCAGTGTTATCATATGTCTGCTGCATGGGGTAAGCTGGCATAGCTCCATCCACTTCACCTACTACCACCTATTCATTCTCAAACTTTCTCAGTATCATTTCAATGATGGCAGAACTAAAAGCTACATTCATCAGACTTTAATCAGTATAATACCAAGCTTAGTTTTATTTATATTTCTGATAAGTTTGCATATTTTGTAACCTTTTTTATGACTACACTTTATGAATTTTTTATAATTTCATTTATAAAATTACTTCTTTATTTTTATATTATTTCACCTGCTAAGATATTTGTATCTCAATTGTTAAAGTAATTTTTGCATGCATGATGATAATATTGTGCGGTAATTGTCAGGGAAAATTATTCCATTGGTCAGGAAAAGACAGGAAAAAGTCACGGGATTTTGAGATCAAGAATCCCCGGCCACCCTTAATATGTAGTAGGATATTGAACTTGTGAATAAAGGGAAAAAATTGACCACAAGAAATGAAGAAAGGTGGGACCACCTGTTAGTTAAAATATACTCTGGTGTAGAGAGAGATGAGGTACAACAAGTCTTCCCACAAAGGCTTTACCATAAATACCATCATTAACCTTATATTAACCCCTTGTAGAAAAATGGGAACACCGTGGCAGACTCTGCTGCTGCTTTTTTTTATGGAGCAAGGGGGAGGAGCTTTATGACTTCCCAACATCTGGTTCATTAGATTTGACTTTGCTGCTTGGATGACTAGGAGACTAAGTCTTGAGACAAGGAAGGCGACGGGCAATAGATGTTTAAAAATTAAGAGGGGCATGCCCTTAGAATTAATGGCACAAAGTAACTGTCCTTTGAGGTAGTTTTGGAAAAAAAAGGTAGGTGCTTTTTAGAGAGTTGCATACTAGTTTGCAAACCCACATGACCCTGGAGTGCAGATCCTCCAGGGTCTGTCAGCAGATGTCTACCCTTGCAAATAGATGTCCCTATCTACATGTCAGAAATAGAGCGTGGATATAGAACTCACTAATTTAATTTATATAAACTAAATATTACTCTGTCACATCATATTGAGAACAAATATGTCATAATAATACCTTAGTTTTTAAATGGCAATGACGGAGAAGGGACGTTATCGAACCTTCCAGGAAACCTCACCAGTTGTTTAAACAGTTCTTAAGATTTTAGATATGCAACTTATTGTAAATGACTTTTGGTTTTTTAAGAAAAATTTCATGTACTACGTTACAGGTATGTTACAATTTTTTAATAATTTATGATTATTTAATGTAATAAATATGATGTAGATTGTAGAATACCATCTCTGTATGTTACCGCTTAGTATTTGCATTCTAGACTGCCCTGAAGATGAGATAAATTGAATCTCAAAAAGTTGGCAATAAATATCTTTACTATTAATAAATGAAATTGTTGTGATTTCCAACTTTCAATTTTCCAAATTTTTTTACACAAGATAGTTTTGTGAATGTGACTGATTGTCTTTAATAATGACATATATTTTAGTGTGTTTATAGTGAATGTGAATAGCAGACAATCTAGTAATCTCAACTTTGAAACTAATTTTATTATTATTGTTTTCTTTAATTTTAGCCTTTTAGGATCAAGAATATATTATTAACATTTGAAGATGATGAACTAGAAAAAGAACTTAAAACATGGCGGAAAAGACTATGTAGAGAAAATGACTTTCAAAGCATGATGAATGGAATTGCTCACCACGTATCTTTAATTTCGAGAATGAACAGTTTATTGGAATGGTTAACACAGTCTTTTAGTTCTAACTTACAAGTACAATCCAGAAATTTAGTTGGATGTTTGGTGACAAGCACGAAGAAGGATAAAGATAATAATAGTATTTTGTCTGTTCATTGGAGAATTCAGTGGCTGAAATATGAGAAACTAATGTCTGATAAATTTGTTTTCGAGATAAGCAATAAAGGTAAGTTTAGTGTCTTCTGGTTTTATAAATATCATATCATTAAATAATAAGAAATATATAGTGAACAACTATACCTTACCCATGTTGTAAACTTCACATAATCAAGTGAAAAATATGATTACTAAAATTTTGCAACAGATTATCAGAAGTTCTAGATGTATTTTTGTGTCATATTTAAAGTATCGGTGCTCAATGGGATAGTTCTATTTACAAGTAGTTGTATAATGCCAAATATATCTCTTACTCATGAGGCATTGTAACAAGTAGTGTAGAAGGAGCACGTTATGAAAGTAAATGGAAAATGATTGGGGAAATATCTTCTCAAAATAAGAACTGTGTTCATTTTTTAATATTCCCTTTTCATTGTGAATTGTAAAAGGGGACTTTTTGTGTCTAAGATGAGTTATTTAGAATTTTCCTCACTTTACTATCATTGTTCTGTTAAATTACTGTATTTGATTTATTTGAATGTTTTGTATATTTGTAATATTTGATTTACTAGATTGGTTGATCTGTAAATTGTGGTCATTTAATCCTGTGAAAATTATTTCTGTTGGAACTCTTTTGTTTTCTCATATTTTTTTTTAAAACAAAGATAGCAATGGGAAAAATAATGATTTTCTGATACAGTTTCGTCTAACACATAGTCCACTATGNCATTGGAAAAAAAAAAAAAACATTTTGGGAATGTTCAATTTGATCAAATTGAAAAACCAAGGGTCTATTTTGGAGTTGACAAGCACAAGTGGTGTCAAGACTCCTGAAATGGTACATAGAAAGAAAGTAGCGAATGGACAATGTGTACTACAAAATCAAAACATTATTTTATTGCAGTACGGAATAACAGCAGGGAATACCCCAATTATTTTTACAATGTATGATACTGAGACATAAAAATAATTATTGTATTAAATCTAGAGAGCAAGCAAGCATTGCATTAGACTACTAAATTTTGGAATGTAGTTGACCCAAGATCATGTAAAATGATATTTAAATTTCACAAGTTTCGTTTCTTGTATGTTATGAACATTTCATCAAAATGATCAATGGCAAACAAAATGTAAATCACAATCTGATTATTTTGTATTTCTATGACTGGTTACTTTCAATAACTATTCTTTCAATTTTTCTTCTTCTTCTTCTCTTTCTTTATTGTTACAAATAGACATCTTTATCTTTGTACAAGATAAACATTTGTTATATTCCTTATTAAGTCTCAAGAGTCTTTCGTGCATTTATTTCTGTTTCAGATCTGTTTGTCATGGAAACACTGGAAGACTGGTCCAAATTTTCGTCTGATAAACATTTTTCAGAAGATCAAATCAAACGATTGTGGGTGGGAATTAATTGTGAATTATCTTCTTCTGAAGCAATACAAAAACTATAAAAAATTTATTGTATTAAGGACTTTTTGCATAATCATGTATTTTGGTGAACACAATTGTTTTCGAGATATTTTAATTACTCTTCTATTAAACTATTTGTAAGTATTTTGAGCCCACTTTGCAAGCACATGACATTGATCAGTCATTGATCTAATACAATTCAGGTGGGAGAGTTTAAAAGAACAATGATTTCTGAGTGTTTTATTGGAAATTGAAAATACAAATTCTTATTATATTTTATTGTGTGGTATGCTTTATTCCATAATTCCCTTCCCTATCATCACAATGAAACTTCTTTTTTTTTTCAGAGGATGCAAGAAAATTAATAAGCTCTCAGTCTACAAAAAAGTAAGCAAAATGTTTCATTGCAAGCTTTACATGATACAAACAAATGTTTCCTAAAGGTATCAAAGTACTTACAATTTAATTTCCTTTCTTTGTATGTTTTTTTTTAGTATTTGTGAATGGAAAATGTAGTGTGCTACTGAAGCTTTTCTACATGGGGTGATATGAAGTACGAGGTGGGTTTACCAACAACTTTGCCCATATGGAGGTGTTAGTAGGAGTAGTTAGTGATACTAGGAGTAGTAAGAGGTGGATAGAAGAAAGAGGTTTCACTTTTCAGTAGTCACAGCTACATGAACAGGGATATTGAAGAGAAAAGCTGTAAGTTGTTTCTGGCAATGCTGGGAATTGAACCTGGGCAGGCAGTGATGAGCAAGCATGTTAACCCCTGAACCACCAGAGAAGCCTTATAATAGTATAGTTGTTTCTGAAATAAAGCATGTGAATGTTTTATTCAAGGCCACTGAAGCAGGTGTTTAACCATCGTTTTACTGGAAGTCTGAAGTTAATTGTAATAAATCATTTCTTAGACAATTCATACATCCAATATCTTAACATTTTTCTTTCAGCTTATGTGGGATATGTTATCTTGCTACTTAGTATAAATCCTAAAATACTGTTAATATTTATAATTCAGTTGGCATAAATGGCCATAAAAGTAAATTTAATTGTTCAAATTAACTAAATCATAATGAGATATGAGGGAACACTCCTACCTAATTGGTTGTGAAAGAAATTGGGGGAAAAAAAACTTCTTAACCAGAAAATTTAAAATAAATTGGTTGTTTTTTCAGGAGAGGATTTAAAATGAACTATGATTATTATTGTGTATTACATATGCGTCATGATTTCGTGGACACTTTACCATCGAAGAATTTTCATTTCCAACGATACATCGGTCAAAATAAAATTCACAGGTGTGTGATTCAAAAACCTTGGATTGCAAAATCGAATTGGGCGCCGAACTCCATGAGATTTTGTGGAACCAATAAACACACTCGTATTGGTCTGTTACGGAGGCGGGCGTTTGTCATCTAGGGAACGGTAATTACGTTTCTGGGTTCATAGAATAATCAGTGCTACTTTTCATCGCCTTTTTGTTATAACAGGTTATACAGATGTTTATGTGATATCATACTTAAAAAAATAAATACCTTTAAGTCAATGTGTCAGTTCCTGAAGAAACAAGTTACCGCACTGTGCTTACGCTATCTTTCTTATCGGAGAATATCCTGGAATGTGAAGTTTTCTCATATCAAAGAATATCGTGCTCCAATGTTGTCTTGTTGATGGACGGAAATTGACACCATTGAATATGGGGTTGTGTTACTCTTGCTTTAAAAATGCTGCAGCTGACTCCACTCCTGATATTGTAAATACTGCCTCTTTAAGTATTTCATGTACTAATAAGTGTGCCACTAACAGCATTATATGTTAAGTTTTAAAGATGTGATATAATTATACCATACTTGAATGTGGTAATAGTGGGAGAGATGTGAACTGAAGCTCACATTAAGATAGGTATTTTAATATCTATAACCTGCCAAGTTTTTTTGCTTGACTGTTTGTGTTTCTTTGTTAGTTGCAGTTCTGTTGTCATTTGTTACTTATATTTACAAAAGTGAAAACAATCTGCATCTTGTAGGAAATACGGAGGAGGCAACAAATGGAAGCTGCTGAGCGACGTATGAAGCAAGAAGAAGGTAGAGGTATAAAAGACCCTGAAAAATTGAAAAGGCAACAACAAAGGGTCCAAGAACTTGAGAAAAGACAAGAGGAAGCTGATAAGTCAAGGGGAAAAGAATCATCATTAAGGGTGGGTAGTTATATCTTTTGTCAATTCATTTATTAATAAGACTAAAATCAAAATTACCTAGAATAGTTCCTGTAAAGTTATGTATCATGAGATGTTTTGTTCCAGTGGCAAGTAAGCTAAATTGTGAAGAAAGCTTCTGCATGTAAGAGTGTTTTGGCCATTTACTGATCCAATGACAATTCTACTGATCATTATTAATTATATTTTGGTTTAAGAACATTTTATAATTTCACTTGGATAGTTTAGATTTAGTAGTTTGTCCTATAGCATAATTTTGTATTTATGCAAATTTTTCTTTTATTGCTGTTAAATTGGACCTAATATTAAGATGGCCAATAATAAATGTAAGAATTGTGGAAGTACTGAAATAGATGTTGATCCAGCACGTGGAGATGCAGTTTGTACCAGCTGTGGTTCAGTTTTAGAAGATAGTGTAATAGTTTCAGAGATTCAATTTGAAGAAAACTGTCATGGTGGTTCTTCAGCCATTGGTCATTTTGTGTCTTCTGAATCTCATGGAGGTGCAAGTGGTTTTGGCAGTAATTTCCATGCTGGTCTTGGAAGGGAATCTCGGGAAGTCACCCTCGCTAATGCTAAAAGAGCTATCACAGGTGTTGCCCAACAACTCCGACTTAGTCAGCACTGCATTGACACTGCTCACAATTTTTACAAAATGGCATTGGTACGAAACTTGACGAAAGGCCGTAAAAATACACATGTAGTTGCTGCATGTTTGTACATTACTTGTCGTGTTGAAGGCACTCCACACTTGTTGATAGATTTCAGTGATGTTCTTCAAATTTGTGTGTATGAATTAGGTCGAACTTACCTTCGTCTGTCTCAAGCATTATGCATCACTATACCCTCTATGGATCCATGTTTGTACATACTTAGATTTGCTCACCGTCTGGAATTTGGTGAAAAAACACATGAGGTATCTATGACAGCATTGCGGTTAGTTTCCAGAATGAAACGAGACTTCATTCATACAGGTCGTAGACCTTCAGGGTTGTGTGGTGCAGCATTATTGATGGCTGCCAGGTTACATGAATTTAATCGGACTGTTAGTGATATTGTGAAGATTGTTAAAGTACATGAGTCTACATTGCGAAAACGTTTGTTGGAATTTGGGGAAACTCCATCAAGTTTACTGACTCTGGATGAATTTATGACTGTGGATTTGGATGAAGAACAAGATCCACCATCCTTTAAAGCTGCTAGAAGGAAAGATAAAGAAAGATTGGAGGAAATGATGGAGGAGGAAAATTATGCCAAACATTTTCGTGAGTTGCAAAATGAAATAGAATGTGTTCTTGAAAAACGAGGTAACACTCGTAAAAATAAAGTGTTAGCTTCAGCCTTTTCGTGTGAAGATAAGGAGACTGATAGTTTTATAATTGATAGTACAATGGGCATAATAAATGACTACATTTCAGAAGACGATGCTAATCCTCATCCTAATGCATGTGATGTTAGCCTTGGTCCTAATATTGCTAGCATGGGTCTAGCTACTGCTATGGAGAGACCACCTGCTGACGAGTCTGAGGTTAATAATGCTTCAGCTCAGAATGAAACAGACTTGGATGAAGATCCCCTACTTGGTTTAGATGAAGAAGAAATTGACTCTTACATTATGTCGGATGTTGAATCAAGGTACAAAGATTCATTGTGGAACAAAGTTAATGCAGAGTATTTAAAGGAACAAAAGGAAAAGGAAGAACAGAGAAAGAAGGAGGAAGAAGAAAGCAAAGAACTAGGGAAACCAGAGAAGAAGAAAAGGAAGTGTTCCAAAAAAGGAAATAAAAACATAGTTGCCAGTACTCCTGGAGAAGCTATCACAAAAATGCTAGAAACAAAAAAGATATCAAAGAAGATCAACTATGATGTTCTGCGTAGTCTTACAGCCCAAGATACTGAGTCCAACAAAAAGGAAGAGGACTCGATGAAAGAAAAAGTTAAGTTAGAGCCTAGAGCACCTCGTAGTGTTCCAACCTCAAAGCGTCAACATCTTGGTAGAAATGATCCATTGAGACAACTTTCTCAGTCTTCATTGAAGTCAAAAATCTCGGGAGCAACTTTGTCCTCATTTCAACAACAGTCTTCTCAATCAACTCCGCCACCTGATGTATCAGAATCCCTCTGTGTGCAGCCTCTAAAATCTCCAGCGAGTCCAAAACCAACTGATTCTGCAGTTGCAGAAGTGGAGGAGGATGATTTTGAAGAGGAAGAACAAGATGAAGTGGAGCAGTCTGAAATGTCTCTGGCTCAAATGTTAAATCAACATCGTGATGATGATATGTATGGGGATGAATATGATGAAGATTATTAACATTTTTAAATGTTCTTTTTTGCTTGCATTATCATTGTATTAATTTTATGTGCAAGACAGCAATTATCATAGTTGAATACATTGTGTGTATAATACAGGCTGAATATTGTGTGTGTATGTGTAATGTCCTATAATTTTTGTTTGTTACATAATATTTCTTTGAGATTTTTGTCTGCTTTTTACTTTTGTTGTGAATTTCATGAAATGTGGGTGTACATAACTTTCCACTTGAAGTGCTCTTAATTTTAAATTATGAGTCATCTTGCACTATAGTACTGTTTAGCAATTCTTTGTTCATGGATTTTGAAAAAAAAAATTATAATATCTATAAAATCTTCTTCTGTCTGTGATAGCAATGATTTCTTTCATCATTAATTACCCGGTACTACAATTATATGATGAACTGTAAATCAAAAGTTCTTTCTGCCATTGTATTGCCTTGCTTGGAGGTTCATATTGTATCTATTAATAAATATATATTTTTTGCCCATCAAGATTCCATGAAAATTAGTGTTTTAATTCTTTTTCCTCCTTGACATTTTTTTTAGGGCAAGTTTTAAATTTTATTACAATGTGCTTAATCTTTCAAATCCATCATTTTGCATAGTGCTATTATATCAATGTTAGTTTCATATTTATTTAAGTGTAGTGGTCCTATTTGAAATGATAAATACGACTGAATCATTAATTTAGTTTCTTGGTGCATTTAGAATTTCTCATGCACATTCTATCAATAATAATTAAACTTGAAAAGAAACCCTGCCATGTTGTTGCACCCAAGTTTTTATTGTCAAAATTTGATAGAATTATTACATTTTACAATTCGTTTTTCTTGTTTCTTTTGTATTTATTTACATTTTCACATAATATAGAGTAGTTATTGTCGAATTAATTAATCTCCAGTTGTCCTAAATAATTTAACATATAGTTGTCGAATTAAATAACCTCCAGTGGTCACCCTAAATAATTATTTCAATCATTTTTTGTCGTCGGTTTGTTTGTGTATTTAATTTATTTAATATCTCATTTGTAACTAGCGTAGTAATGAATATATTATTTATTGTACGCAAAATTATAAATTTTTTTTGTCGGCAAAATTTTTTCGGAACTTCGAAATTGTTTTAAAACATATCACACACGTCTACTAAATCTATCGTTATATGTGGTGACTTCAACATCGATTTCCTGAGTACATCCGACTCTACATTCACCAATAAATCGATTCAAGAATCTCTTCGTCTACAAACTTATTGCTACAATAAACGACCCCACTCACCTCTCCAGTTCATTTCAAACATTGCTTGATCAAATTATCGTCAATAGTGGAAACTCGTATCTCTCTGCCGTGTTTATCGCCGGATACAGCGATCACCTTGCTCAAGTATTGACTATTAATGATAAAATAAAACCACTTAAATATCTTTACAAGTTTTCAAGAGAGTTAAATGACACAAATCAATCCATATTTATAAGTTATTTACGTGAAGAAACATGGAATGATATTTACAATTAGCTAAACACCGACAAATTCAATGTATTTATATCAATATTCCTAAAACATTACAACTGTAGCTTTCCCATAAAACGCAAGTTAATTAACACAAAGAAATACAATAGATGGATCACCCAAGGGATAAGAATATCTTTAAAAAACAAACTCCGTTTATATTATCTTTCAAAACTCTATAACCAACCACCCGTATTCCATGATTATTTTCGTAAATATAAGATTATTCTTCGAAAACTAGTCTATACAGCTAAAGTTATTGAAAACGACAGGCAGGTACTAAAACCGAACAACCGGATGAATGCCATGTGGAACTTAGTTAAAAATTACACATCAACTTATGAAAATCGCAAAGAAAATATTACTCTACTAAACGATGACAAAATCGTATCAGGACATCGCAAATTTATTTAATTCTTCTCAGAAGTAGATAAAATAACGAACTCAATATACGGCATTACCTTCTGGGGTAATTCCGGTCAGAGTATTCAAACTTTCAGAATTCAGAAGAGGATATTTCGGATAATTTGTAAATCTCATCCCCGAAACTCTTGTAAACCTTTATTCAAGGAATTGAATATCTTAACACATCCCTGTATTTATATATATGAAACGGTCTTGTTTGTTAAGACCGAATTACTGAAGCACCACCCTTGTTTTATACGAAACAGTCTCGTTCACGAACACAATACTCGCAATAGGAATAATATTCATCGCCCTAGAGTGTCAACCACTCTTTGCCAAAAAGGACCGCATCATTCGGGAATCGTTCTATATAATTCCCTGCCCAAGAATATAAAAGACATTATGAAATTGAATATCTTCAAATCCGCGGTTAAAAACTACCTCCTGCACCAGTGATTCTACACTGTAAAAGAATTTATTGATTTTAATAAAAGTTAAATCCGTCTTGTACTTTATCACGCCTTTGCTGTAGCACTTTTTAAATAACTTATAACAATTTCAAAAACTATTTTCTTGCATGATTGTGTTGCCGTTTGGCTCATATTAATTTAGTTTTATGTTTACTCAACTTTGGCACGGTTGTATACATAAATTCTGTAGCCCCATCCTGGCTCGGGTTTTTCTCCGTTTTTCCTTCTGGTAGAGGCGGATTTCTTATACAGGTTCTCTAGGCTTTCTCTAAGGGCGTGTTTATTGTAACAATGAATCGTGAATTTAGTGTTTTTTTAAATCTTATGATTTTTAAACACTATACTCAGAATAATCTATAGTTCGATAATAACTTGTACATGTAAATTTACAAACATATTTGCGTTAAATTACAAACATATTGACATTATATATGTATTATAACTCGCAGATAACTTTTTATCTTATCTAGGAACTTTGGCTGAAATTTTTGAATCTGCCTCTGCCTTAGGGTCCTCGATCGGAATTGATGGGATGGTCCCTTGCTTGCTTCAGAAAGTAAATTAGTTTATTGTCCTCCACGTGGTCAAACGCAGTCTGTACTGTTTTTTGACAATAAATTTATTATTATCCAAATCAATGTCCTCCAATTATATGCACCCACGTACCCAATTGTATGTTCGCTTCTGAAACTAACGCCAGTGAAGTCTTGAGAATCATCAGCTCATTAAAATACAAATTTTTATCAAGCATAGATGGTATACCCGAGTTTATTATTAAATTTTCGTCCCACGCTATATTTAATCCACTCAAATATTTTTAATAATTCTTTATCGGAAGGGGTGTTTTCTAACATTTAAGAGAGCTAAAGTGAAACCTTCACACAAGAAAGGAAACAAACTTAATATTGGAAATTACCGACCAATATCTCCACTACCCCGTTTCTCAAAAATCCTAGAAAAATTGTTCTATAAGCGTCTTCTAGATTTTTTATCAAAATATATCATTCTCTCTGACGATCAACACAGTTTTAGGAAATCCTTTTCCACTACAAGCGCCATATTTTCCTTCTTAAACGATGTTACCACATCTCTTGACCGTGGAGAAAATCCTCAGGGTGTTTTTCTTGATTTATCCAAAGCATTCGATGTCATCGATCGCGAAATTCTCGTTTCCAAATTGCATTCTTTAGGCATTCGTGGACTTCCACATCAACGGCTAAATTATTATTTAAAAGATAGATATCAACAGGTAGAAATATCCTATACTAAAAATAAAATACGCTGAAACGTTGTCTTCCAGAAACAAAGCCACTCACTTGCAGAGTACCCCAAGGTTCAATTCTCGGTCCTAAACTCTTTTTATTGAATGTGAACGACGTCATCATCCTCATCAGATTGCAAAATGGTTCTTTTTTATGATGATACTAATTTACTATGTAAACACGCCAAAGCTCAAACCGTTTTGTCTAACCTTTCGACTTGGCTCCATGCAAATCGTCTCATTGTAAACACTGACAAAACAGTGTCTATGTCATTTCACAATAGTATCACAAAATCTATACCCCAGGTTTCTCTTTCTTTAAACGGAACACAATTAAAAACTGTTACGAATACGAAATTCTTACGTCTCCATTTTCAAGGCAACCTCAAATGGAATTGTCACGTTGACAATCTTAATTCGCAATTAAGCATATTGTGTTACGCATTCCGAATCTTAGGTAACATAGTTAGTCCACGTATATCCCGTTGCGTATATTTTGCAAACATTTACTCCTATTTACGTTACGGCATTACCTTCTGGGGCAAATTCCGGTCAGAGCATTCAAACTTTCAGAATTCAGAAGATGATAGTTCGGATAATTTGTAAATCTCACCCCCGAAACTCTTGTAAACCTTTATTCAAGGAATTAAATATCTTAACACTTCCCTGCATTTATATTTATGAAACGGTCNGTGTTTGTTAAGACCGAATTACTGAAGCACCACCCTTGCTTTATACGAAACAGTCTCGTTCACGAACACATT